>JANFAE010000137.1:0-230902 GCA_024613145.1 Pisolithus marmoratus
AGCTCACCAGAATGCTCGAAGTGCTCCAGCGTGGTCCTTGGTCCGTCGCGAATGTCAAGTGTCTTTTGCATACACTGGAGTTGCTTTGAGTGTTGCAGTTGGGTCGCTGGAGGTGAGTATACATGTTTTGTTGTGCTGTAACCTCTCGCTGACTCCCAAAGATGACACATCTCAATACAGGCACTCGCATCATGCTGTTTGCTGGTGGTCATGCTACTGAGGGTCCTGGAATCATGGTGGTGAGCAACAAATTGAAAGAGCCAACTCGCTCCATCACGACATCGAACAAGATAGCGTTAAGCATTACAAGCGTGTTGTGAAGGTAAGGTGACTGTTGCATGAAGAGCTTCCCTTCTCAATGGCTCCTTAGTTCTATGAATGTCTCGCAAAACGGGCCTCTAACAAGGGACATGTAGTTGACCTCTTCGCTAACTGCTTAGATCAAGCCGGATTGCTGGAGATGAAGTCCCTACTCCTCGAACAGCGTCATTGTTTCATCGGATTCGTTTGCGACCTCTACCTTCTAGCAGTGTTTCCTTCGTATTTTCAACAAGGATGACCAAGATTTCTTGGAGATGGGCTTTAATGCTACGTTTGATGTACGAGTATTTTTTTCCCCCCAATTTATATAGTATGTGGCTGACAGACACTGGATAGACCGCCAAGGAGCTGAAAATCTCTGGACTTGTTGGGCATGCCATCCCGGCAGGAAAGAATCCGCTTGCATTGGAGAGACCGAAATTGGTATTGGGCAACCTTCTGCATGTAAGCGGTAACAGTGACCCCCCTGGGATAAGGGTATGAGGCTGAACGCCATCACTCCACGGACATCAGCTGTGTACTTCGAAGTGGTTACTCCGGCTGGGCTCCCGGGGTTTGATCCAGTTCGTGACGCACTATCAACATTCGTCTGGACGGTAACGGCTGCATGTCACGACCATTGCACGCAACTGTGCAGAGACAGGGTCTCCAAGTATTGCAGCATCGTTCGACTGGGAAGCTACTACCGCCTTGATGGCCAGAATAGTAGTGTTTAATGCCAAGATCGATGATTTGCCCGGTGTACTGTGTGGGCGTGTGTTGAATCACACGTTGATCTGTTTTTGCCAGAAGTTTGCCAATTATCAGAAGGAGGATCCAGCAAGCTTTCAATGGCGATTGACAACTCAGATATATATTCTTATAATGCTCGTAGATAATCGACCTCCAATGTAATTGTGTTTCACGCCCTCTCTGTTTGCCAGTTGTGTGGAAGGTGCATCTTTTGCTGTATGATGCACCAAACCACTCAAGCTGACAGTTATTGTTACCGTACGATTGATCTACTGAGAAGCTACAGTCTTTGTGTGCACCTGTCAGTTCACAGCAGTCTTGTATTGTTGCCTAACACATTTATCATATGATGGGAACTCTACAATGTCATCTAGTCATCTCCCTTTTAGTTACACTATGCTTGTCATTCCAACTCGGATGGCTGTCGATAACCGGATGAGATATATCATATCTTGGTATATCGTAAGCTCAATGGATTGTACATATGACCAGCCAAGCCCCTTGCGATCACATACGATATTGCCATTGTATGACTAAACATTACAATTTCTATTCGATATCATTTGGGAACAACCACATTGGCATACCGTGCTTTCAGGGTTCCAGTGATAGCATTGACAGTGACATAAATTCAGCGAATTGAATGTCAGTGATAGACTTCCGTATTACAGGATGTGTCCTCGACATGTGAGTAAGGAGGTGCCGAAGCGCTGCTTCGCCCATCTGTGATGAGAACCAGTCACCAGAAGGACGTTCACTGGAGGTCTCTTTGTACATAGCTATTCATCCATGTTCACAACTTATCAACAGATATGATAGCGATATACACCTACCCCGAAAAAACGTATGCAGTAGATACATGAGGTACATTATACACTAATACATGAATATTAAATAGTTCCCTCAACATTCATAGGTTGAGGCGACTGAGTGGCGGCGATTCCTGTATCCTCCGGAGCAGTGACAGGGTCATCCATCGCCATCAATTCTAATTCTCCGCCTTCTGCTTCTGGGCCCATGTCTGTTTCTGTCTCCATTTCAGCTATCGCTCGTCTCGGAGGCAAAATGAGAAGAAGAATAGCGAGAAACAGCGAGCGCGTACTGGTATGCATCTCGACAGTCCTTCCTAATGCCACTTGTCCTCCAGCGTTGACGACGTGATTGCGGCGCCAATAGTTCTGAGTCCAGTTCTTTATCCGAGTATCAGTGCACGGACAAATGATACTGAACTACTCTTACCTTGGTTTTCGCCCAAAAGTAACAATTTGCTGAGTTCGACCCATTGCCTAAAAAACGCTAGTGATCACAATCTCATGGCATGGGAAAATGCATGGATTTACCATTGAGATGCTTTGTCAAAAAATTGAACGAGGTGTAATGGACCATTCTCGGGCCGGCGTGCTAGATCTCGCTGCTTTTTCACGACCTTGGGTATTCGTTCGTCATCCGGCTCGTACACTACTGCTGGCCACCATGGGTAGGTGCCTAAGAAGAAAGTCAGCGAAGCCCTCGCAGATGGGGATTGACCACGCACTAGCTTTCGCCCAAACTGCATCACCACAATTAGTACGGATGTCGTGTCACCTGCTAATAACGTACCAAGTGTTCCACCCTCCAGCATCTTGCCGTCCTCAAGGATGACAGTGCCCGGCTCGCGGTGGGTGGATGCTGTGGATGGTCCTGCAGCCGACGCCGGCTGAGGCACGTGCGTGAGACCCGATTGCTGCCCTGTGCTTTTTGAGTCACCGTCACCTCCGTCCTCACTCTCCAGTTCGCTAAGGGATGTTAGATCTGAGTCTTCATGACTGGGTTCCGGGGCCTGGACTACCTGCTGAGCTGCAAGAGCAGCCGCAGCCCTTTCCGCTTTCTTCCGCCGCGCCTTCGCTCTGCGAGTTGCCGGAGTATCCAATTCCTCGATAACAATCCTTCCGCGCTCGGTGATAACCTTGGTATGCGGTTCAACCGGTATTGATGCGATCCGAGCTTCCAGCTCTTCCTGGGTCGGCTCCACTTCCTGAATTGTGGTTTCCATGACTGAAGGTTGCGTCTCAGGCAGTTGCTCCGTGGATAATGCCGAAGGACCAGCGATTGCTTCCGGCGGTGCCATTTCCTGAGGGACATGATGCCCTGACGTAGCCCCGCTGAGTACTGAAACATGCGACGTTCCGCGATCTGGAGTACGAGTAAACAACATAGGTGGTGCACAACGTTATGCAACTCACCTATCCGCACCCGCTTTTTCGGGGGTGGTTGCGAAGACCTGTCCAGTGGCTGCCGCCCACCTCGTTTCTGGCCGCTCGGGAGAATCCACCCCGCATCAAACATCTTGAAGGAACCCTGATTATCCACATCGTCAACCACTTGTGGGACAACCAATGGGGCCTGTGCAGCGGTAGGCACACGCCGCCCTTTCGCGGGTTTCTGTGCTGTTGCGTCGTAAATTTCTGCGTCAACAACACTGCCCGTCGCCTCTGCCTCAAAAGCTGCTAGTGCAGCGCGGGCACTGCGGGTGCGAGGCGCGCGGAAACCAGGAGATATATCCAAAGCACTCGGTTCTCTAGCTTTGGGTACTTTAGTTGCTGCTTTCTTTTGTGCCTTCGGCTTTGGTGGCGGAGGTGGTGGTGACGGCTTCGGCTGGCCGAGCTCAAAGCAGAACAAGGAAGAAAGAGGATCAGTTTCTAGGATGAACTTATAGTCGTTCCGAACGGCTTCCGAAGATCCTAGTAATTCAAGCAGTTCTAATGGGGGTTCAAGATCACCCACGGGCATATCGAGTGTCTGAGGATGGGGAACAGCGGTGTCAACTTGAGAGTACCGGGAAAGGGCTGAGGAAAGATCGGCTAAGATGGGCTGAATACCAGTTTGCATGCGCTGAGCAGTTTTGTAGAAGAGTGTTCCAGGCTTGTTATACAGGACGGCATTAGACAGGACTAGCTCAACATCATTCTATGAAGGATTGTCAGCTCCGCCATCGTTAAACATCATTAGAGGACTCCCGACCTTAAATGTGCCCATATCCCAGTATTCGTGGCGATCTAGTTTCGCGTCAATAATGTCCCAGCTCATGGGATTCTTTACGACGTCATAATAATCAGGGACCTCCATCCTTGACACGGGGTGCTTAAACAGACCATTGCGATCGAGCCTACACAAGGGTGAGGAGTAATGAGAACAGAGCCAGCGTAACTCACGCGAGGATTCTCTCAAACGCTAGGCGCATCGGCGCCTCGTGTGGAAAGAGAATGACTTCCAGTACCCTATGTATTGATTCTAATTGGGCAAGCTTGCGGCTCTCCCGCTTGCGACCCAGTAGAGTGAGCTCGCGAAGCATCTCAAGGTCCTTTCGGACTCGTCTCAAATGCTGAATAGGTGTTAACCAGTCAAAGCCGATAGGGTCATACTAGCATACCTCGAGTTTCAGGGCCTTTTCTTCCTCTGTCTGCACTTTCCCAACATTGGAAGCAGTCCAAGGTTCGAGATGGAGCCGCTTTAGAAGTGGTGCTCCCCGCCTGGCTTCTCGTTTCAAGCTCCAGTACTTACATACCATATATACTAACTCGGGCTTCTTTCGGATAGTGATTTTGGTGATGTAGTTTAGGATGCGGTCAACAATGATCTGTGGAACCAAAGGTGGTCCCGTCTTGTACGTCTTTGCGTATGCTCTCGCAGACTTTGAGAGCTTGGAACTTGGACTTGACATGACACCGTCCGCGGCTAAAGCTTTCAGTCTGGCCTCTGCCTGCTCTTTCTGCAACACCGGCATATGCTTAGCAAGCTGATAAAGTACAAACGAATGAATTTCTTACAGTGAGGTGTTTTTCGCAGTAACAGGTCAGTGTGACAGGCTCAGAGCCTTGCATGCTTTTCATTGGCATGAGCAACTTTTCTTTCCTTGCACAGGTAGCATGAAATGCGAGAAAGCATGATGATTTTGTACACTGGATACAAGCTCCCTCGCGAATGCCACATATTGTGCATTTCTGAGTGGGTAAGTACGCGGCAAATTCGCTGTGATGGACAGAAGTAATGAGGGACTTACTAGCTTCCATCTCTGTTTTGGAATCCTTTCAGAACCTGATATCGGTTCCATGAAGACTTCGTTGGCAACGCGAGTCTCTGGAATCCAGATGGCGCAGAGAAGGTGAGCCCATTCCCCAAGAACCGTTTGCTTGAATGCGCCTCCCTCATTTGGACAGAATATGCAGGACTGTGGACAACTGGGTGATGAGACAGTCATGAGAACTAGGGCAAAGTCTTACAACAGGGTTTTCGGGAGAAACCGTACATTTTCGGCAGAGCCACTGACCTTCCGGGATATATGGGACACCATAGCAATCTGGACAACGTCACAAGAAAGCACAGAACCTTATGATATGTGCGGACGTACCCTGGTGTACAGCCAAGTTGCAACCATCACAGAAAACAATCGCGTTACTATTCTCTCCTTCTGGATCGTCACAGACGGCGCAGGTTGAGTCCTCGGACGGCATGGCATAGTCTGGTTTGGGGATATTCTTGGTCTGCAGGAGGGTTTCACATGTTATTAGGTACAAGAACGCAAGACGCGAAATGAGACCTGCCAAATCAAAGTATTCCTTCTCTAAACGGTCCATGATGATCTCGAAAGTCTCGTAGGTGACCAAGTTCAGCTGGTCCTTCTTGCGTTCGACATTAACTGCGTCAAGCCATTCCTGGTCTGTTTAAGGCGTCGAAACGAGGTACAACTCGCGGAGGAGATCAGAATTACCTTGTTCATCCATATCATACTCCACCTGAGTTGCCAAGTCTCTCTCCAAGGGCTCTGTTGTATGTTGAGGTCCGCTGCTGACGTCGATGGCGTTCACTCACCTATGTAGCGAATGTAATGATCTGGTTTCTGAAACTCCGAGAAGTCGTTGTCTGATGCATAGTTAGACGCATGTCCAACGGAGAGGATCGATAACAGGAGAGCGTACAGCCATATGACCTCGCTTGCAGGTCATGGACTCCGGCTGGTTGTGTAGAGTCGTCATTCTTGACGATTTCGAAGGAAACTTTGGGTAATTTGGCTTGCTCTGGAAGCTTTACGCCTCTGGCCATGAATGCAGGACGCCGAGAACAGCGTGCAAGCGGTGTATAACAGGGGACGTGAGTCCGGTCCTAATAGGTGGGCGGCAGCGTCGGAGGAATGTCGACAAATATGGCAAGTCTCCAATGACTTAATCATACTGATAGCTCTTATTACTGAGTCAGCCATGTCGGATACTAATATCTCATTGGAAGTCGTATTTCGCGGTGACACCCACAGAGTCTCGCTTCCCTCAGATGAGCCTGTCTCATCGCTGCATGCTAGACTGGAGGAGCTGACGCAAGTCCCGCCGTCAGCCCAGAAGCTACTTTTCAGAGGGAAGAAGATCGGTGCGAGTCAAGAAGGAGTGACCCTGGCCCAGGTTGGTCTGAGGGATGGCATCAAAGTTCAGATGTTGGGCTCGACCGCCCAGGAGCTAGATGCTCTCCATTCCACGGAATCCGAGTATCACAAGAAGGAACGCATCCTCCGCGAGAGAGCGCTTAAACCGCAAGTCAAGGCAAGGCTCATGATCTCTACGACTTTGTTTCCCGTTGTGCTGATGTGCACTCATAGTTGCGTTCCACGGGTTCTTCTAGCACGTCCGCCTTGCAGTATAGATTTCACAAGCTCGAACCCTTGGATCATCTTCCTGACCCGCCAACCGCACTCGCATGTCTATCCAAGCTAGCCGACGACCCGGCAATACGGCATATCATGCAGCAGCACAAGTTTTCCGTCGGTCTGCTCACTGAATTAGCACCACATGAGAGTCCAGGCCTCTTAGGGTTGAACGTTGGAGCAGGACAAGTCATCAAATTACGCATACGAACAGATGCTTACGATGGTTTTCGCCCATATCTGGAAGTCCGACGTGTACTGTGCCATGAGCTTGCTCATAATTTCTGGAGCGAACACGACGACAACGTTAGTTAATGCTTGTCACCCCTGGGTTCGAATACTATTGCTCACTCATAGTACACAGTTCAAAGAGTTGAATTCCAGACTCAATAGAGAAGTTGCCGAGTTTGAAGCAGTTCAAGCTCACGGAACGCATTATTTGGTAGACGTCAGAGGTACCTATCAACCGTCTTCCAATGAAGAGGGCGAAGCTCTTGTGCATGTCCTTGGAGGGACTAACACGCCTCTTACCGATTCGATTGAAGATAGACGACGGCGCATACTCGAGGCTGCAATTTCTAGGTTAAAGAAACAGGAGGAGGAGCTGGAACACAGCTGTGGAACGACCAAATCTTCCAACATCATGTAGCTCCAAAGATTTACTGATCTTTGCACGGATCACACACTTGTGTTGGTCCTTTTTGTAGCATGATAATAGAATTGTGTAACTACAATCTCGCCCGCCCGTAGGCGTAGTATCAGAGGGAAGACGTCTATAAAATGTCATTTACCCCGGAGACCCGACTTCAAGTTGACTTCTGAGTCACAAGTAGGGCAAGGTCCTTCCAGTCACGTCAATATATCAAGAAGGGATAAAGAAACTAAGACTAACAATGACTTGACTAGTAAGACTGTTACGCCTGAGCTGAGTAACCTTGTCTTCATCGGACCTCCCGCTACGCGGGTGGATAGCCTGGTTCAATGATTCCACCTCGTCCGCTGGTTGCCCCGGATCCTGTGCAGAGGTGTCACATGAAAAAAAAAAAACTGCGGGAACATATTAGTACATACTCCTTTCCTTGGCCGAGGGTTTTCATCCGCGTCTTGTTCAGCGTCGGATTCATCGAGAACCTACATGAATGGACCAAGTAAGCCCGAGCATCACACGAGAGGTGCCCCCGACCTCGGGTGGCTCCCAACGTATGGGCCCTGTTCTAGGATAGGGGTGGAAGCGTAGCATGCGCGTGTGCTTGTAGCTGGGCAGCCGACTGGTGTCGAACAGTGGAGAACTCATGATAATGATAGCGAATAAGGCGGAAAGGGGAGGGATGCTTACTTCGAACCCACCGCCTTCCCTAGACCACCCACACAACTTATATGCACTTGCAGACTGATGCATGGCAATGGATCCAACAAGAATCCTGTGTGTGCAATCAGGGAACACGTAAGTAGACCAAAAAGCGGAGTGCAAAGTTACGATGGGTATGTTCCATAAACGAGGTGGGTGGATCTCAGAGTGGATATCTGACGGTGTAACTTTGCATGTTGCCCGCACCAAGCTTAGCCAAAAGAAGTCAATAGGCTACGCGCGTGTACTGCCATGCCTCTATGTATGACATTCGCTTGTGCAAACCTCGGGTTGTTTGGAGTCATGACGGCGTTGACGAATCAAAAATCCAAGATACAATGAGATGACGGACAAATAACCCGCTCACGATCAAGGGATTTCGCGAGTATGTCCACGAAACCCCTTCGTTACTACAAAGACTCGGCTCGATCACTCGTAAAAGGCAAGTGCTGGAAGTCCTAAGACGTAACCCCACTATCACGAGTGTTCAGAAAAGGAAAAGAATGGCCTACCAGTGCGACATCAAAAATTCACGAGGGATGCATGCCAGGGCAGCAAGGAAAGTCCGCAACATATTGTACGTCGATCGACCGATTTCGTAATTGCAACGGCGCCCGCTTGTGGAGCCCATTTCGAGTTGGTTATTTATAGAACCGAGAGGGGAGAGAGGACCGACATATCTTTTAAGTTGCTGTTACCGGGCCCAGAGTCAGGGTTGGTTGAGAGTTAGGGTGAAAGGTAAACGGAGTACGTACTCGTGCGAGCCGGAACTGCGAGACCATGTTAACGGGCTGTAGGAGGTCGGTGCCAAAGGTTTGGTGGAGTTAACACCCTTAAAACGGCCGAACTTCCACTGAAAAAACCCTGCTTGGAACCGCCGGAGGGCGAAGACACAATTTAACCACCTGCTCAATGTCACAGGTAGCTATCGACTGTCTAGGGAATTGGTCAGAGAATACGACGTAATTGCCTCGATCGATCCGGCAACACGAGTGCACTCGACAATGAGAAACCCCAGGTCTCATAGCGTACAGCCCTATGACCCCTCCGAATTAACGAACGATGTCAATCCAGTGTGATTCTCTTACCGCCAAATCATTACCCGCGAACTCCACTAGCAGGTCGGAATATGACAGACGAAGCAACTTATTGTCGATTAACGGTATCGAGTGCCCAGATCCCCGCTGGAGTTCCTTATGACAGGCCCAACTGAAGACCGAGTACTTGTTCGCTCCGGAAGATCCGACGAGCCCGCCTGACGGCCATTGCACGATATGTCAATCAGGAAACACACATGGCAAACGGAGGGGGATCGCCCAAGGGTAGACACTAGTTAGCCGTGCTTCCAAGATCCCTGCCAGTAAGACCGCGGAGAGGCCTGGAAAATGGAAGCCGCAGAATCAGGGAAGAGGAGCCCCATATGTTGGAGGAATTGATACGGTGCTCTTCAACCGCATGCGTTAGGCAGTGACAATAAAATTGGCGTCGCACGGAACTGATTCTATGCCGGCTCAGGCATCCTAATTGCTACTACGACCACCGGTTTCCCTTGGCCGGTACAGCAAGTCGTAGTCATCTTCATTGTGGGGAGCCCGCTTCCCGTGGTGGTCCGTGGCCAGCCTCGGCCCTGCCATTTCAATCCGTGTTGCAAATGTGATTATGTAAGCACGGAAACCGTCAAGTCAGTTTTATAGGTGCTTGGTTGGCCAACATATGTAGCCATGTCTTTCAGCATAACGAACTGTATTCGCATTCCTGTGTCGAATGTTACACTGGTGGTTCGTGCACACTCGACATCACCCTACGGTCGGTCCCATATACGGAAGAAACACCCCCGATCACTACCGGCACCCGTCGTCCCCCACTTCCCTCAGCAAGTAATACGTGCTGACGGATCAACGTTCACGCACTGGACTACCTCTCCGCGTTCGCGTATCGTCCTCACCCGAGACACCACAAATCACCCTCTTTGGAACGCCACGGAACGCTTGTGTGGAGGCTCTGCCGTACTCACGCAGGACGAAGAGGATGAGGGCACTGGTCGTATGGGTAGATGGAGGAAGAGGTTCGGTGATGACGTCGCCACTGAGCAGTGGTCCGTACTGCAGGAAGGTGTCCAGTCAGCGACAGAACCACCAGCCTCGAAGCAGGCTGCAAAAACGCCAAAGAAGAAGTAATAGGCCTTCCGATGGGTGATTATCTTCCCGTGCTTAATTGTGCGCCCTTTCCTATTTGTGTTTTTCAGTGTGTCGTTCTAACTAGTGGATTTCCAGAATACTGCTTGAGTTGCTCAAATCTTAATGCGCTTGTTGACCCATGTCGCGTTGACAACGGTTTTCCCGGAACTGCTCATGCTAGTTCGCTAATAAGTTGGTGTAGGCAGTCACAGGCCTTCTGTAAGTGGAATAAAATACAATAGGGTGAATCCTCCATACCTCGAGTGATGAAGTCTTGATGGGGTTTATCGCCTCAAGGCTAGGTCTGAACGTCGGGACTATGATTTCGAAATCAGTACCATGGCCCCCCGTGTGGCTGGCTCTCGCAACACTGGAGGACACCACGGCCTATTCAGGTGGCTACATTAGGCTTCATAAGTGGCAATTCGACCGGGGTCCAGCTGGCACTGGAAATAGTAAGTGCCATGTCTTCCCTCAGCCCTCCCTGCCAACGCACATGCTGCACATTATTTATGGACTTGGTACAGACGCTAAACCTTGATGGCAAGGTGTGGAATCACTATCTTTGTACACCATCATTCATACGTAGCTTGTTATTAATAACATGGTCATCCAATCATAAACAAGCATGTAAGTACATCTCACGACTTGACAACGTCCCTGTGGAAGGTTCCCCAGAACCAAAAACATTCCAACTTCCACTATCAAGTGACGACCAGCGTCCAGATGGCATCGTGTCACAGTAAACATGCCAACTAATCCAAATGAAGGTAAGCACGAAGTTAATCATGAGGCCTGGGTGTCACTCCTGTCTACTAGTGCGTATCCTTCAGCCGTTCACTATCGCACACTGCCTTTGCGAATGCACGGAAGTCTGCTTTGGAGGCCCTGCCGGGCTGGAGGGACAATTATAAAAACTATTAGCGTAGCCAGACATGACACATACCTTGAGTGCATAAATGACAATATCCTCCTTTGCCTCCTTATCTACTGTGATTTGTTCCTTGAGAATGACCCGAAGGATGTTCTCCGCCTCGTCAAAATGACATCGAACCGTTGGACGCAACGCCACATTCATCGACACCTGTCCGAGGGGGTCTCGACGAAAGACTACCGATTTTGCCATCGCGGACGAAAAAGAACAAACAGGTTGCAAGAGTGCGAGATTCAACGGGCCGCATCAGGGGCTTGCGAGGTGGGGTGACTTACGTAGTCGGGTACGAATTTTGGCGGCGTTCTCGATTCCCTCGTCTCCTTCTTTGTCTCCTTTACTCGCAGACGCATCTAATTCGTAAGAGAGCAGTTTAACGTGACCATACATCCCACTCGTGAATTCCTTTCGTCCGCGCTTGATAAAGAGTTTGGCGCCCTTAAGATCAGAGGTGACAACTTCGCCTTCCTCGCCGGTGATGTCTTGTGAGAGTCAGTGCGCATGCGGACGCCCCGCTATTGACTGCAAAACGTACAGGAAGACGGTTGCTTGGCGGGTGCTTTTTGAGTGGACTGCAGCACTGTGGAAGATAGTCCTCCTGTCGCCTCTGAGATATCATTTGGAGAACGTGTGAGCTTCTGCGTAGAATCATCACTTGTAATTTCCGGGTCTTCTTTCTTCCGTCGCCATGCTGGCGTGGTCTTTTCACCCTGGTTCGCAAGCCCCAAAGAAGTGCTGTTAGGGTTGGCGTAGGTCGCGAAGGTTGAGCTAGAGTGGGCAAATGCAGAAAAAGGGTTGGAAGTCGGGGCTTGGACCTTCGCCGGTTTTGGAGGCGGAGTAACTGGTACTTCTGGCTCGGCTTTCGCGCCGCTTAGGGGTAGGCTAGGGTTGGGAGTGTGTGATACTGGCTCCGACGGCTTTTCCGAGCGAACATCTTGTTTGTCAGCGCAGGTTTCATCACTCGTTGCACGGTCAGGAGATTCCTAGGGGAATGTCGTGAAAACGTCGCTCTATCGTGAATCTTACGGACTTACTTCATTGGAAGCTTTGATATCTGGCGTGGGATTAACATTGTGACGGGGCGAAGGAATATGTTCCGGTGTTCCTTTCTTCCGCGGGGCGGTTGCCTCCTCGTAGGTGGGTGGGGCTACAATCACCTCCCATTCCTAACTCGGGTGAGTCACGATAAGGTTCAAATCATGATAACGCAGGGCTATGAGATTGCAAAATGGCGGAAACTTACGTCCTCGTCTTCGCCCCGCTGTTCCGTAGGTGGAGTCTTGCTCCGTTTCATTGGTCGTTGCTGTTGGTCTATGCACGCTTCATCGGTATCGGAGTCATCGAGCTTGCGCTTCAGAGACCTTTCCTCCAGCGGGCCGGCTTCAACGTCGCTGTCGGCCGCTGTATATCATTGTCACAAGGGCGCATTGGCTGTCGTTGACTTACGCTCCAGGCTGGTCTGTCGATGTGGGGGAATGAGTGGCCTTTCGGGTGTAGGCATATCCGAGCGTTGCTGCTACAGTTGCAATGCCACAGAATGCGAACTGGAATTCTGTTATGGGCAGCATGGTAGTCCAGAGTTTGAAAGTGGGTTAGGAATGGGTGGGACGTTTAGGATGCGGTGGGATCAGGGTCTTATGAGACGCGAGGCACCCGTATGTGGCGATTATCGTCGCGGTGCGTCGTACAGGAAGGAGGGGCAAGAGAGCCGAGTTAGTGATTTATTACATGGCTATCAACGCCGTTTTATAAGGGCTCCCTAGATTGATACATGACGAGGACACGAGTAGCATGCCTCGAGGCATCCGCACGTCAATTACCTACCCACGTGTTCACCAGCATAGCTCAGATATCCAGAGGCAGCGAAGTGTGGTGGCCGGCAAAAGGTGCATCGCATGGCTACGTGGGCCCTCATCACCCCAGATATGTATCGAATTTAGGCTGTTCTTCGGGGCGTCTAGTGGCCAGCGAGGGCTCCAAGTCACAGGGTTAGTTTCTTAGGGTATTGGACTGCTGGCGCAAGGAGACCGCAGTCTTGAAGCTATTAACACCGCTTACACAAGTGGGCTGATTACATAAGCAACACTGCACCGAACACGTATCAGTGTGTTCTTCTCCAACATATTAACCTTCCTCGACGTCGCGACTGACTTGTGAGCAGCGGCCATGCCGACTGCCTACCCGCTCCCTGAACACATTTCCCCGGCGACAGTTGCGAACACTGCCTCTCTACTTCGCATTATAGCACTAGGGCTCATATCTGCCGCTGCCATTGCGTCGCGTCTCTTTGCTGTCATCAATTTCGAAAGCATCATTCACGAGTTGTATGTATTTCATTCATTCTATCCATTAGCCGCGCTCACCCCCCCCGCCTCCAGTGATCCATGGTTCAACTAGTGAGTGTCCTGTCATTCTTTCACGCAGTTCAAGCTTCAAAACTTGCACCAGCCGCGCTACCAGGGTTCTCGCATCAAAGGGCTTCTACGTGAGCGTGTTTTGCATCGACCCCTTCACCTCCGCTGAGATATACTCACTCAAAACAGGAATTCTGGAATTGGTTTGACCCCACAGCATGGTATCCTCTGGGTCGTGTGGTCGGTGGTACCATCTACCCAGGTCTCATGGCAACCAGTGGTGTGATTTACAATATCCTCCATGCCCTGCACCTACCAGTCGACATCCGTAACATATGTGTCCTCCTCGCCCCGGGCTTCAGTGCCTTGACAGCATGGGCTACATATATGTACGTGTTCCACCCGAGTAAATCATGCAATGTGTCTGAAACATAGTTCAGGTTCACCAAGGAAATGAAGGACGATAGTGCTGGTCTTCTCGCCGCTGCCTTCATTGGCATCGTGCCTGGCTATATCTCGCGTTCCGTCGCGGGGTCATACGACAACGAAGCAATCGCCATCTTTCTCCTTATGTTCACTTTCTTCAGTTGGATCAAGGCCCTGAAGCAAGGTAGCGCCTTCTTTGGAACAATTGCCGCTTTGTTCTACTTCTACATGGTCGCTGCATGGGGTTCGTAGCTCATTGAATCTCTTGCGTTCACGACATGAGTTGGTTTCTAGGTGGCTATGTATTCATAACGAACATGATACCTCTGCATGCGCTGGTCCTCTTGCTTATGGGTCGCTTCACTAGCCGCCTCTATGTCGCATACTCGTCGTGGTATGCCATTGGAACGCTCGCAAGTATGCAAGTCCCCTTCGTTGGTTTCCAGCCGGTACGAACCAGCGAACACATGGCAGCCCTAGGTAATTGGGGTTAGTATATGGTAGCGTGATGTGTCTTACTCTCGTTTCTACCAGGCGTCTTTGGCCTTTTGCAAATCGTCGCCTTCGTGCAGCTGGTCCGTGCTCATGTTTCGTCTAAACAATTCCAGAATCTGCTCTTTGTTGCGGTCGTATCCACAGGAGTTCTCGGATTCTTTGCTATCGTCGGCCTCACCTACAAAGGTTGGATTGCCCCCTGGACAGGTCGTTTCTACTCCTTGTGGGATACTGGCTATGCCAAAAAGTTCGTACAGTGTTTCCTGGTTGCCGCTACCATTTCTAACCCTCGCACTTAATACAGGTACATCCCTATCATTGCCTCCGTCTCCGAGCACCAGCCTACGGCATGGCCATCGTTTTTCATGGACCTCCACTTCCTGATCTGGCTATTTCCCGCTGGTGTCGTGATGTGTTTCCGTGCCCTCCGAGATGAGCACGTCTTTGTTATTATATACGCAGTGATGGCGAGTTATTTCGCTGGCGTCATGGTCCGTCTCATGTTGGCGCTCACACCTGTGGTCTGTGTGACCTCTGCGGTGGCTTTATCGTCGCTGCTCGATATCTACCTGGACCCAGCAGAACCCACAATTAACGAGAAGGCTGACCCAATTAATGATACCCCTTCTTCAACGAACGTACCTGTCACTCCGAAGAAGGCAAAAAAGCTCAAGGACAAGGAAACTGTAGCCGCGGCTAGAGGTACTCCTGGCGAGCCTGCTGGTGTCACTTCAGCAGGAGGTGGTTCTGGCAAAAGTTCCAAGGTAACCAAGGGTATCTTCGGTCTCGATGGGCGTGTTGCCGTACTCGTGAACACCCTTGGCCTCCTTCTATTCTTTGTGGTTCACTGTACATGGGTGACTGCGAACGCATACTCTTCACCTTCCGTTGTCCTCGCATCTACTGGTCCGGACGGGAGTCAACATATCATCGACGACTTCAGGGAGGCGTACTACTGGCTGAGACAGAACACTGCGGAAGATGCTGTCGTGATGAGCTGGTGGGACTATGGGTACCAGATTGCAGGCATGGCAAACCGCACAACTTTGGTCGACAACAACACGTGGAACAACAGTAAGCTATTTATCTTTTGTCGTTCACCGTGAATTGAACTGACTTCTTACAGCCCACATTGCTACCGTCGGTAAAGCCATGTCGTCATCCGAGGAAGTTGCCTACCCTATCCTACGCAAACACGACGTGGATTACGTGCTCATTATCTTCGGCGGTCTCATTGGCTACTCGGGTGACGACTTGAACAAATTCCTTTGGATGGTACGCATTGCACAAGGAGTGTGGCCTGACGAGATTCAAGAACCGAACTACTTCAGCAATGGCGAATACCGTGTCGATGATCGTGCTTCTCCGACGATGAAGGAAAGCTTGATGTACAAGATGACATACTACCGCTTTGCGCAGTTGTTTGGCGGAGGACAAGCTATTGATCGCGTACGAGGACAAAATATGCCTCCCAATGGACCAACCCTTGACTATCTCGGTTAGTGGACAGCTGACTCCCATGATAATTTCTCACTCGTATGAACAGAGGAAGCGTTCACGTCAGAGAACTGGATAGTGAGTATTGGAGTCTATCTTGTTCGAAACACGAACTGAACGTGGAAAAAAGGTTCGCATTTACGAAGTGAAGAAGGACGACGTCCTTGGGCGTGACCTCAAGGTTGCCAACGCATTTGCAGAGGGCAAAAAGCGCAAGCGGACGAAGCCAATTACAAGGCGGAAAGCTATCATTGCTTGAGAGCCACAGCATCGAACGAGTGTATAAATAGAAAATACTGGGTGGGATAGCACTCGTTACAATAGGTGTGTACAACTTATATCAATCAGTTACCTCACCAAAGAGGGGTTTAATCACCACAATACTCATCAGATACATGACCGATGGATTTCAGAAAGAAATAGTTTAACACATCGTAGATCTACCCAAATGCAATTGTGCATCGTCAGTTCACCCTTCGTACTGGCGTACACGTAGCGGTACCACAACGTTCTGTTCTCCAACTATCTTGGGCCTGGGCATAAGCACTCCTGTGGCGAGTTCCACTTGCGTATTGGGTCCATCTCTCATCTCAAGCACAAAGTTCTTCACCAGCACGGACATAACCGCCTTGTGTGAGACTGATTAGTAGTCGTTCATAGTCCCAGAGCTGGGGAGACAGCACACCTTGAACTGGGCTATCGCGAAACCCTTGCCAAGGCAAGTTTTCGCGCCGTCGACAAATGACAATAGATGTCGGTATGCCTGAATTTCCCGCGCCGTCCTCGGAATCCCACCTTCCTCTAGCCAACGTTCTGGACGAAAAACTTTCGCGTCTGCTCCCCATATTTCGGTAGATCTATTGACACAAGAGATGGGCAGAGCGATTCGCGTGCCACGTGCTATGGAGATGTTGTTGACGACTTCGCCAGACCGGGTAACAACGGGCTCTGAGAGAGGGATAACGTCATCCTCCGCCGCCTAAAAGAGTGATTTCGAACTAAGAGAAGAATATGAATTCATATGTCACTCAACGCACCACACGAACAAGGTCTGTCGCGGGTGGATGCACTCGCAGGGCTTCGTGCACCACAGCATCGAGGTAAGGTAAGCTGTGTTGTTGCTGGTCATACGTCGGTTCTTCACCAAACGCTAAGAGTTCTTGTCGCAGTTTGCTTTGGATGTCGGGGTTCCTTGCCAGTTCAAGCAACGCCCACGTCATGGTACCTGGGAAGTTCGATCAGTCTGTAAATTATGCATGGATTCAGTGACGGCCCACTAGACATCGTTTCATACCCAGCGAATATGAGGCCCTTCATCTGTAAGGGGAGGAAACTAGGACGCCCAGTGATAGGAGTTCTGTTTACTCACTTGTGCCACCACCTCTTCATGAGTCAAGTGAGTGGAAGAGTTGGCTTTTACTTTGCGAACAATGTTTGTTACGGGCATTCTTACGTTGCAATCACGAAACGTACCCAATACTCCAATGATTGACATGTCCTCTTTGCCGTCAAGAACTCCTTCCTCCTTCTCCTTCTTTGTCCTTGCTAACCATTGCGTCGACAAATCTTCCGTGATTCTTTGCATCTCATGAAACAGCCCACTCGTCTGTCTCGGTGCATAGGACAACAAAGTGAACACTCGCGAAAGAAGAATGAGCCAGATGGTTACGGCTGATCGTTTTGGGAATGATGCAAATGTATCGAGGACCTCAGTTATTGGGGTATGTTTGCCCTCAAGCGAACCAAAATCATGAGAGAAACCTGCAAGCCCCATGGAGTCAAGTCTTGAACGATCAGTTAGATCGGACCGAGTGACCGTAAATAAAATCGACTCACGAAATACGATTCATCCTTGACCAAAAACTCCTCAGCTATTCGTCACCGCAGTGAGAATAAGCTCGGCTCACCACTTCTGGACTTCGATGACAGAACTGTCACCACCACTGGCGTCAATCATCGCTTCCCATGCGGATTTCGCCTGAGATGTCGATATTAGTCTCGGAAATTGTGGAGAGTGACGAGTTTACTTTATGAGCGGAATTGTAAAAGGTAGGAGTGAGCTTCCTTATGGCAGCTTGGCTGAACGCAGGCGCCAACGACTTGCGTTGCCTGAGACGAAATATCAATAGATTATTCTCATCTGCAGATTGACTGTGCCCACCTCTTGTGTTCTTCGCCTTCCGACCACAGTACCCACCGTCCAAACTGTATGACGCTGGGTGAAAAGGCCCGGCCATTAGAAGCTGGCTATTGTACATACGTTGCGCTCAATGAAGAATTTGGTCGAATCAGTTTGTACATATGTCCATGTTTCCCTGGCATAGTAATGTGCAAGTGCTCTTGGGTCGGTTAACACGATCTGCTTCCCGCCCAGGGTGGTTGGGACCTCGTAAACTACTCCGTACTCCTTGGCCCAGGCCTCGTATATATCACCAGGATCTAGTGTATCGATTATTTGCTTAGCCGCGCCAAATATGAAGTCGGTCCTAGGTGGTCCGCGAAGCTTAGTGGCTTTGAAGGTCCTCCGGGCTCTCATGGCACCACGAAGTGCCCACGTTGTGGCAATGACCGCCGCGACGCCAAGTAGAGTGACCGAGCGAGTTACCGCCAGCAGGCTGTCATGGACATTTGCCAGTAAAGAAGACGGGTGCATGGTTGTGCGGACAAAAAACGATGAAGAAAGTTGGAAGCTAAATAGCGCAAATTAGGGATTTGCATGAGTAAAGCCGCGGGTTAACACATAATCCTTACCCATCGCCACGTCGTCATTTGCCATGGTCGGTAGTGCCACGGCTAATCTAATATCTCAGGAGAAGCCTCATCACTTTGGTGGAGGAAACAAATGCGGAGAAAATATACTACCGTGATTATGTAATCAATCTATAAAGTCAGTAAGTCAATTTATTCGTGTAGCAAAGCGACGAGTGACTTTCCCATGCGCTTCTATGCCAAGATGATAATAAATTGGGGCTTGAAAATTAAAACTTGGTCTCCAAGTAGTAGTAGGGCAAAATATTCAAATGCAATAAAACCGAAGCACGAGTTGAGGATATAATATTATCAAGCATTCAGCATAGAGGACGAAGAACTTTTCCAACAGATTGAGTAGTTACAGAAAATTGAAGACAACGAACGGACAGATGAAGGTCGATCAAAGTGGCTGCTTCCGGCTCTTGCTAGTGCTGCCATCGCAGGGGCAAAGCTTTCTACTGAGCTATGCAATCGAGCCCGCGACCCGCGCTACATGTACTTCTGCTGCTCTCGGCTCTTGTAGGTTACAATGTTTAGCATACCAATGTGCTGAGCCCGAGTCCTCAGCACCGAGTAATTGACCAAAAAAAGGGATAAACAGATAAACATCGACCCACTGGCCAGTGGCCACCAGCTGACCGCTATAAGACATAAATCGCCACCGGCCAAGTTTTCATCAAGCCCCAAAAAATTTGTGAGATACGTTACCTGTCACATACCGGGATGAAGCAGCACCACAAGGCAGCCAGGGATGAGGTTCAGAACGTTGGATGGTGAAATTTGATACGGAAGACAACACTCGTGCCGATCGGCTGATGCCGACTTAGACAGCACTCGCTCATTTTGGAACAAAGTTTATTTGGGAGAGGTGGGACGAAGACTTGTCTTGTTTGGGGACTGGCACATCAGCAACCTTCCAACTCGGGAGAGAAATAATCTAGACCCAAGCTCCCTCTACAACCCTTCCTTCCACTGGGAGTTTGAGGGTGTATTCCTGTATTCCGAATTTCAAACCCAGCGCAACTTTAATTCTTGTGCTGGATCTGAAATTCGGACAATGCCTCGGAATACACCGACGCTCGGCTGCGCAGGAGCCTAATCTAAGTTAGACCTTGGATTAGAGACTCACCGAAAGTCACCCAATAAACAACTACTGTATGAGAAATTTCGTCGGTCGCTCCGGTCACCATCCAACGTATGAGGGGCGCCCAATCGTGTTAAGCAAGCCTGACTTGAGAGGTCTTCCACAAAGAATGGCAAAATGGAGCTTGAAAAGGTGCGGGAAGCCTGTGAGCTGTCGGCGGGCCCCGCTCGTTGGCTCAACCTCACCAATCACTTGGCTGTAGAAACGCTCAAGGTATCCAACAAACTCTGACATACCATGAATACGAATTCCTCTGACTCAATTGTTTTCAGGTTGTTTCATTCGTCGGACCCAAATTTCGGCTCCGGAGCCGGATTATGGCACGCGTGAAAACGGAATATGTGATATTCGATAATTGCATCCTGGTGCATTCGCCCAGCCGACCCTTGCCAGAATCGTTGATGGGCCATGATCTTTCACCGCACTATATCAACCAGTTAGGTTACCAAAAGTGGTGGTTCAGTGCCTACAAAATATCGAAGTCAGGGGGAGTGTACATGATGTGGGGATTTCAAAATTGCAAACAGTTCAGTATTATCACTGGAACTGTAAAAACATTTTATGTTGATGTAGTTGTTCCCAAAATGATATCAAATAGAAATTATAATATATTGTAATATTTGCTCATACAATGGCAATATCACAGGTGACCTCAAGTATCATATGTACCATCCATTCAGCTTATGATATCCCAAGATATGATACATCTCATTTGGTTATCAACAGCTACCTGAGTTAGAATGACAAGCATAATGTGACTAAAAGGAACGATATTTGGAAGACATTATAAATTTCTTCTAATATTATATGTATTAGGTAAACATCTGTCACCTATAAAGGATATATCAATTAATGAATATTCTGTCTTTGTGTAGAGTAGTAGCTTGATCATGGGAGTTATCAATAAGATAATGATTATTATTCCTTGCCCTATTGGCTTGGGTATTTATACTGTGTGAGAACTCTATTCTAGAATAGTCTACTACAGTATGGAACATTCAACTACCTCTGAGCTCTTTGTATGGAATGCCAGTACCTTCTACATGATACCAACACTCCCCCTCAAGCTGGGGTCATACCCATTTCCTTGGTATGCCTCTCATGCTTGTCTCTAGGTAGTGCTTTAGTAAATATATCAGGCTGTTTGGTACCTGTCAGAACAATGACAAATTTCAACCTTCTTTTGGTCGATCTTCTCATGCATGTAATGATGAGATATGTCAAAGTGTTTTGTCCTGGCATGAAATTGGGGATTGTAAGCTAAGGCTCATGCTCCCTCACTGTCTGTCATTATTTTAGTAGGCTCTGTTTGTCTGTACCCCAGCTCTGCATATAGTTTCTGTAGCCATACGCATTCTCGAGTACATTTAGCCAGTGCAGCATATTCCACTTTGGTTGTTGACAGCGTGATTAAGGTTTGCTTCTTTGAGCCCCAAACAATGGCTCCCCCTTGAGCTAAGAATACATAGCCCGTGATAGATGCACAGTTCTCAGTATTGGCAAAGCTTGCGTCTATGTACCCTTGAAATATTTGGGTAGTAGTACTGCCTTCCTTTGCTCTATACATTATACTGTAGTCCTTTGTCCCTTGTAGGTACCTCAATATTCTTTTGGCCCCAACCCAATGCCTTAAGTCTGGGTTCGCTGTGAATGAGGCCAATCTATTTATGGCATAGGTGAATGTCAGGCCATGTGGCAACTGCAGCATACATCAAAGATCCGATCAGGGAAGTGTACTTATTTTGGTTAGTCGCTTCTCCCCATTCCTCCTCCAGGAACATCTGAACCTTCGTATCTGCTGGTGTCTTCACACTGTTTGTGCTCTCTAGTCCTTGTACCCATAGTATAGATTCTATGTACCGGGTTTGACCTATTAATAAAGTCCCTCTGGCCTGGTCTCACATGATTTCTATACCGACAATTTTCTTCAGGTCTCCGAGGTCAGTAACCTCGAACATAGATTGTAGTTGTGCTTTCAATGATGTCATAAGCCCCTGTCTCAACTGTGAACAGTAAGAGATCATCTACCCATACAGTAATGATTTCTATTCCTTCTGTTGTCCGCTGGACATATGCACAGGGATCTGACCATAGGCACTTGAATCCACCTTGCACTAACTGTCTATTCAGTTCGATGTTCCACTCTCTTCTGGATTGCTTCAGCCCATACAATGTTTTTATTAGCCGGCACATGCGTTGTGTACTGTCCTCAAAGCCTTCAGGGCTGTTTCATATAGACTTCTTCTTTTAGCTTGCCATTTAGGTAAGCCCCCTTTATGTCCATCTGTTGGATCTCCCAGTCCTGGGAAACTGCTAATGCTAATATCGCCCTGATTGTTTCTAGCCTCACTACCAGTGAGAATGTATCTGTGTAATCCATCCCTGGTATCTGTGAGTACCCCTTTGCTACTAGACGTGCTTTGTATTTTTCTAATCTGCCTTCTTTATTATACTTTCAAACAAGGACCCATTTGTTGGCTACTGGCATTCTACCCTTTGGTAAGTCAGTTAGCTCCCATGTCCCCATTCGGTATAATTGATCTATTTCTGCTTTGACAGCTTTTTCCCACTCCAGCCATTCGGGTGAGTCACACACCTCCTTCAGCATTCTCGGGTTGTCAGGTAAGGCACCACCTTCATTAAGTGCTGCACATACTAACACTGAATGTTCTATAGGGCTGTCTTCTGGTTCTCCCTCATCAGGGTCTCGTGGTGACTCTGGTAAGTCGCCATCTTTGCTATCTGACAACTCTGGTAGAGGATCAGTTGAGTGCCCAGTAGTCCCTTACTACCTTGGGCCTGCTACTTCTCCTCTGGTGAGTGTCTTCTTCATTATCTGTCTGTTTTCATTTACTGACGCGTTCTTGATCTCTTTTAGTTTCATCTCTATTGTTCTCAGGTATCCTGCACGTCCCCATCAGCCACATTCCTGGGCTCCAGCTCCCCCTCACACAGCATACTGTCTGACAAGGTGGGTGAAGCGCTTGGTGCACTGACTGGAGCTTGCAGGAAATGAAAATTATGAGACATTTTGATGGATCTCGTGTGGGCATCATAGAAACAGACAGTGCATGGACCATCCAGGAAACCCACGAAGGTGAGTTGCACAGACTTGGCATCAAGTTTGTTGAGACTGATGCCTTCATTCATGATCCATACAGGGCATCCAAACTCCTGGAAATGGGACACATCGGGACTGGCGCCCTGTCCACCTCTCATATGGAGTTCGCTCCCACCAATGCTTGTGTGTGGGAATGGTTACAGGACAT
This sequence comes from Pisolithus marmoratus, assembly GCA_024613145.1. Classification (NCBI taxonomy): domain Eukaryota; kingdom Fungi; phylum Basidiomycota; class Agaricomycetes; order Boletales; family Pisolithaceae; genus Pisolithus; species Pisolithus marmoratus. The sequence goes on from JANFAE010000137.1 coordinate 23,114, forward strand.
ATGCTGCATGGGTGAGTGCCTCGGGCCAGAGGAATGTAGGAAGATTTCCTGCAATCCTCATGGCGTGAGCAAGTTCACCCAACGTTCAGTTACACTGTTCAGTGATACCATTTTGTGCTGGGGAATAGGGTGCAGTGACCTGTAGGTCAATGCCTGTATTGCAGCACCATGTAAGTAACTCATTATTGACATATTCTTTTCCATTATCAGCATGGATGATCTTCATTTGGCATCCAAGTTGGCATTCTAGGTATGTGAGGTATTCTTTTAGTTTGTTGGATGCTTCTCCTTTACTAACCATGAACTGAACTTCACAGTATCTGGTTGCATCATCTATAAAGGATATGTACCAGCACATGTGCCCACTTAGGGCTTCCATTCGAGCTGGTCCCCACACATCAGTATGTATCATTTCTCCCAGTGTTGTTGCTCTTGGCACTGACTTTTCTGGAAAATGTAGTCTAGTTTGTTTAGCCTCTATACATGAGGGGCAATTGACGATCGGTGATGGTACCATGGTAAGCCCATCAACCAACTGGTCACAGTTGAAGGCGTTGGAGTCCTTTGACTCCAATGTGCCTGAAACGCTGGTGCCAGTCGTCCCAGGTACATGCCTGGTACACGTGCTCTGCAGGTTCATGCCTGCGCACTTGTAGCTCATATATCCCATCATGTAATTTAGCTATAGCAAATAGATTTTTGTTTTGATCATATAATTTCATTTGTCCTCCCCTGGAGACAGAGGAGCTGCCCTCCTTATCAAGGTGCATTAATGAAATTAAATTATGTACAGCGTCAGGGGTATACAACACGTTCCACAAGGTAATGATGGAAGTTTTGTTACCTACTCGTGCTTGTAGCACAACTGTCCTGACTCTGTACTGCTGTAATTGTGTGGTCTCCAATACCCTGGATCACTTTTTGTATAGGGATCATATCCCTAAATATTGTCTTATCCTTTGCTATGTGTGCTGTGCTTCCTGAGTCGGCTACCCACATATACCACTCAACATGTTCATCTATTCCTTTGTATGATACAGTAAATGCATCATGTATACTACTTCTATCAGATGTCCCTTTCCCATCTGTGAGTAGCACCTGCTCATCATCCTGTATGTCACGCATAGGCAGTTCCATGATCAAGGCAAAATTAGCCTGCCCAGGTTTAGCCTTTTTAGGTGACCTGCCATGCTTTTTCCAGCAGTCATCTTCCATGTGACCTAACTTTTGACAGTAGCCACATTTGGGTTTCCCCTTATGATGGCACTTGTCAGTAGTGTGATTGTCGCGTCCACAGATACTGCAGACTTTTGTAGGTTCTTTCTGCTTATTATTTACTTTCTTCTGAGTAAATAATGTCTGTTCTTGCAGAGTCCCCTGCCTTTGTTTGAATTTGTCTACCAGTACCAGTGGTAAGCTCTTCCACTGTGACTGAATCCACTCCTTTCCTGGCTATCTGGCCTGCCATATATGATGTGGTAAACATTGTCCAGGACTCCAGCATGTTTAATAATAGAATGTCCTTGAACTTGTCATCAGGGACTGGTTTCCCCATAGCTGACAAGTCATTCCGCATACGTTTGAGTTTGTTAATGTGCATCATGATATTGTCACCCTCAGGACACTTGGCATTCAATAATTCTCTCTTTGCTATGAGAGTGGTTTGAACACTGCATGTCTGATGAGCCAATTTTAAATTTTCCCACATCTGTGCTGCCATCTCGGCATGCATGACATGGTCCATTTGTTGGTCATTGATATTGGTTAATATGAGGGTTTGCACGATAAGATCTTCTTCTTCCCATGTTGATATCTTGGCACTGTTAGTGGAGTCATCCTCCAGTTTCGGACAGCTCCCCTCAGTGTACTTAAAGACTTTGTGCAAACATAAGAATTTCTGCATGTGAATTCTCCATGCATGCCAGTTGTTATCTTTAAGTGTATCTACTTTGTAGGATGAAATGGCACCAAGGTTCCATACCCTACTACTGGCTCCATTGGCATTGTTTGTGTTTGTTGTTATGTTAACAAATTCTTCAGCAACTCCTGACATAGTGATGCGAGGTTTTTATTTAGATAGCGATAAGTCGATAGAGGTATTGTTTTATAGCGTCAAGCCAGGGCTCATAACCTGTAGAGTAGTAGCTTGATCATGGGAGTTATCAATAAGATAATGATTATTATTCCTCGCCCTATTGGCTCAGGTATTTATACTGTGTGAGAACTCTATTCTAGAATAGTCTACTACAGTATGGAACATTCAACTACCTCTGAGCTCTTTGTATGGAATGCTGGTACCTTCTATGTGATACCAACACTTTGTCCATGTATGGAAATGGTCAAAGCATGGAAAATGATCACTAATAACTGTACAGTACATACAATATATATAATCCATGCTGGGGAAGCTTTTTTAAGTTCTGCACTCTTGTCTCTGACTCTCATCTTCGGAGTTGGAGTATGGGGTCAGTGACATTAGGTAAGTTGGTATGCTCTAAATCAGGTAAGTTGGTTTGAGTATGACCAAATTGGTAAGTCTTCATTATTTGGTTACTTGTACAGGTAAGTTCTGTATTATGTAAAATTTATTTGTGGGGGCTCATCACAAGTTCCACCTGTTGTGACTAAATAAATAGTAGTTAATTGATGTATCGTTATTTAATTACTTAATGGAAGTACTGGTGTTTTCCTTCATGCAGTACACATGCAATAATATTGTGATTATTATATAATCCAATAACTGAACAGGTAAAAAACCCTGATAGATATTGCCAGTGGTGCAAAGCATTATGTATTCTCTGTAAGATGAATATGTAAGATTGGAATAACTAACAAGTAAAACTGTGATAGTTATTTTTCTTGCTTTAAAGCATTATAATGCTATATAGGACTTGATTTGACATTTTACATATTTTGAGTACTAGATACTCTCTCCAGATGATTATATAACAATGGCTTAAAAATATGATCCCAGTGATAATACCTATCCAACTATATAGTTGTAGCTCACAAGTGCAGACTGTCCATCACCAATTCATCCCTCTTACCAGTGTAGACATAACAGCACATTAGTGCCCTTCTCTCCAGCTATCCTCAGAATTCGGTAGAACTGACCCTGGTCTTGCAGTGCACATGGACTGTAGATGCTTGTGAGTTCCGTGAGGCTAGGGTCGGGGGCAGAATTATTTCACAGCCAAGTCTGCTGGCAGAATGGCAGAATGGCAGTTGGCGAAATGGCAGAACTTGGCAAAATTATTTGGGGCCTATTATTTGAGCTGTAGATTGTATGGAATGTGTGGCAAAAGTACTTAACTACAGTAAAGATGATATACCTTCTGATGACAAGAGTGCTTCAACATCCCATGTACCTGCATCTGCACCAGCTGCCTTGTCGACAACAGAAATATCCTCCATGAATCCAGTTGGCTTCTTGCCCTTGTCAATGGCTTCTAGCTCCTCGAAATCATATATCTGACCCTCCAACACCTCATTCCCATCCAGCTCAACATCAGGATGTGTCAATCTCACCCCAGACTGAACTCCCTCAGCATTCTCCTGAGCCAACCTGTCAAATGCCTCCATAAGCTCCTCATCAGTGATTGATTCAGGTCCAGCAAGATAATCAAGTCTGTACTCGTCAGACTCAGCATCAACAACCAAAGGTGGGACCCATGTGAAGTTTCATCCCAGTTCAACTGCAAGATCTGTGTTGATGCCTTTATTTGGTTGAGTATGCATGTGTGCATGCTTCTGATGAGTGGATTTGCCAGTGGCACAGTCCATTTTGTACAGATTATGAGCATAGCTGGCATGTAGCTTGCTGAGGGCCTCAAAATTTTCAACAGTGAGGTTGCAGTGCCTAGCAGACTGAGTACCACCAAGACCAGAAAAGTACCACTCAACATCAGCAGCATGGGGCACAATGGAGTGAAGAATGATGGCCATCACTTTGAGTGGACATTGGGTAGCAGTGACAGGGAGGCACTCCCACCAATCAAGTGCATCTGCCTGGCCACCAGCAAACACCCCTGTACATTTGTAGTACTCCTTCATGTCATAGATAAGCTTCTTTGCCTCTGCCTCTGGCCATTGCCACTGTTTGATGATTACTAATGCTGTGTTGACCATGAATTCAAATGAATGTCCACTCGCAGCTTGTGTAATTGCAAGTTTTCGACACAGCAGGTGGAGAAACAAGGTAAGGGAGTGATGGGCAGTGTGCATGGCATGGAATTGATGATTGAACATGGCTTTGGCATGCATCCAGAATTCCATTCGGTCGAGGGCATCAATTGGTAGCTGTGACATTTTTCTCAGCACAGTGAATCAACTCCAGCATGCATGATGTGAGCGATGCTTCACAGGATTCACAATTACCAATTGTGTCCACCAAGGGTTTCATAGTCTTAATGAGCTGATCCATTGCTGGCCAAAATTCAAGGTCACAGACAACAATATTAATGACATCAGGAGCAACAGGTGAAAGGCCATTTGTCTTCTTCATTGCATCAGGGCAAACACAGATGATCGTTAGGGGTTGTCTTTTTCTATTATTCAGCCCACTGGTATGTAAGTATCACTGCAAGCATTTTACAATTTTTCTTCAGAAAACATGCTGAAATATTTGAAGAAAGTGATACTCTTTTTTGGCAGGTGTTTTCAAAGAGCAAAGGCAAAAATAATATTTTGTTTTCTTTGCATGACTTGCCACAAAACATTGATTGATGGTAATACCCATTAGTGTAGAAGCTGATCAGCACTACCATCAATTCATGTTTTGGCACAGAAAAGTCAAAGAAAACAAAATATTATTTTTGCATTTTTTCTGGGAATACAGCCCAAATAAAAGAGTATCTCTTCTTTCAATTTTTTCAACATATTTTGGCATGAAGAATTGTGAAATGCTTGCAGTGTATGAGAGGCAAGTTTATCCCGCCTGTGCGCACTGACACTGATAGCTTGTAAGATAAGGGCATACCAGTGGGATTCACAGTGCTGCTTGAGTGTACATGTTATGTTGTCCCTTGCAGCTTGGTCCTTCAGTTGGCCACCCCAGTAGTGAGAACTATTAAAGAATGTCACAACTTTTGTTGCCTTTGCAATATTCCATTTCACCCATGGAAATGAACAAATTTCGCCAATTATAGTGTTCATTCCATGGAGGAAACACAGAAATGCCTACTTTGTCATCAATAGAAACCCATGAAAATGTCAACAACATTACTAACAAGGACCCAGTAAAATTTATCCTGAAACTTCCTGCAGAATGACTGCATGACAGTGGGATTGTCTGTAGTTACCACAATAATGTTTCTTGCATCTCCAATTTCCATTTTCTTCAATGCAAGCTCTGATACTTCAAGAAGCCGGTCAGCTGAGCTTCGATGCCCTGTCATGTCATGCAGGGAAAGTACAACTGGATATTGGTTGACTTCTGCAGCCATAGACCCATACAAGCTTCACTTGAGTCTATCCTCCCAGCCATCAATAAGATAGGTAAGCCTCTTCCTTCCTTTCAGGCAAGCCATCTCCTCAAGTTGAACTCTGCATAGTTCCACATCCATAATTGAATGTGAAAGGACATATCGTGATGGGACATTGTATGATGGATGGATAGCATCCACAAAGTTTAGGAAGTACCAATTTTCAGCTGTCGACAGTGGGACATTTGCATGAACTATGAAGCTACATGTTCGTACAATAAGTATCTTTCAGTTTCTACATGTGCACATAGACTCATGATAACGAACTGAAACAGCTTCACATTTGCATTATTCTGCTGTGCAGGTGTAAGAGGGACATCCGCAAACCCAATCAATGTCCCATTTTGGCAGTTTTGGCGCCTTGCTGATGGTTTTTTTGGCACCCTGCTCAGTGATGACAGTGGAGTCACCTGGATCGCACACTGGCTCTGGAAGAAGAAACTCGCCACCTTTTGAAGTAGCAAGGTGTGTGCGGACGGCATTACGGACAGCTTGTGGGGCATTAGGGCACTTCTCGTGGTCAAGTAAGTGCTTAAGCGGTTTGTTGTCTCGACCTTCAATCCGAGAGCCTGGTCCACAGTAGTTACACTGGTAGTACCATCTGTTTGATTTGTTCCCAACCCTTTCGAGTGCCATGAAATGATCAGTGAGAATTTTTGCAGGAGGTCTCCCAGCTGGATTTTTCGAAGCGGAACTCATGACTGTTGTAGTGGATACGGAGGGCAGCAATCACGTCAAAAAATTCTGCCAATATGTGGCAGGTCACTCATATGTCATGTACAGCGACTAGTAAACTTTTGGTATTCTGCCGTATTCTGCCATGGCCCTCGACCTACTGCCGGCAATTGCCACCGGCGAAATGGCAGCAGTCTGCCAACAACACTACGTGAGGCCCGGATGATATGTGGTGGCTGTGCAAAAGGTGGTCACAAAGTTGCCACGTAGACGCAGTTCCCAAACATCTCCATCAAGTTGATTTTTGGTACTTCGCAAATTTTCTGAAGTAAACTGACTTACCGACTTACTAGTATCAGCCTTTCTTAGAGACCGCAAGCAATGCTTCTTCCCTCGTGGATATGTCTGCTAATGACACTGCCGGTGCTAATATCGGCCGCCATCTTCCCACCAAATACTAAGGTCAAGATGCTGGATCCCAAGGGATTCAAAAGGGCTATGAAGAGCAACGTGCGTGTCTTTCGTCTCACATGTCCTTTCACAGCTGGAAAATTGTAGGAAAGCGCACGGCCGTAGTCGCGTTTGTTGCTCCATGGTGCGGGGTAAGCCTACCAGTGTCAGTCGCTCTGAGGCGTGAGCCAATACTGAGCCTCGAAGTGTAGCACTGTCAGAGGATGGCCCCAGAATATAGCAAGGCTGCTGGAAGCCTCAACCCGCTTGTGCCATTCTATGCAGTAGATTGCGACGTAGATACCAATAAGGCATTGTGTGCCCAGCAGGTACTCATTTTTAGACGACTCATCCTCGTCATTAACTATGTATTTAGGAAGTGCAAGGGTTCCCAACTGTCAAAGTATTTCCTCGAGGTGGTCAGTTGCCTTCACAGATGTACGAAGCTGGTGAACGGACAGAAAACAATTTCGTTCGTTGGGCAACCCGATCGGTTCCTAACAAGGTGAAGGTTTTTCAAAAGACAAGTGATGTGGATGATTGGCTTGAAAAGGTCTACTTTTTTCCACTTGCATGCTGTCCCAAAGCGGTTGATATAACAAACATTTTACGTCTTGTGCAGACAAACGACCTTCCTCGTGTGATCCTGTTAAACAGAGACAAGAAATTCCCGTTCCTCTGGCAAGTTCTCGCGAACAACTACCATAAGAAGATCGCATTTGGCCACCGTAGTGATCCGGATGAGGTTTTTGCGGAGTCATTGGGATTTACGGCAGACGAGAAATCGAAGGTGGTTGTGTATCCAGCAGGGTCAAACATGCCGCTTTTGTACGAAGGCAAGTCCCGTTTGAAAAGCCTTTGGAACAACTGATCCTAGTGAATCGTATACAGGGGGGAACAAGTTTGAACCATTATCCAAATTCTTTAGGTCAATAGTGGACGGGACTGCTGACTTCTTGCAAGAGTCGGACAGGCCTCTTGTCAAAGATGAATTTTAATTTTCGCGTAATTGGTCAATGACACTATGGATCTCCTGGCATTTCTTATCATTCACTGGGCTTATCGTTTCTTACTGGTCGGAGCTGTCACATGGACGTGAAGTGTGAAATGGTTAGTTTTGCTACCCCTGGCTTGATGCTGACAAAAACAAGACATGCTAGTAGTTCTTACGTGGTAAACCTCCGTGAGGCCAAAAATCCACTAGTCAAATACACTTTTCTGGTTAGTTGGTCAGTCTATCTATGTTTTGCTCATATTATTCCGACAGTGCCCGCCTCTTCGCTTCTTCGGCGTTCCGGACGATCGATTTTTCCACCTCTTTGTCCCAGTTGGTGCCAAGCCATACGACGACGTATTCAGCGGTGCCAACCGTGAACAGCCCAATTACCTGACCTGAAGTCATATTAGTCAGGCATGTCACAGACCCAAGATGGATGGACTTCCCTATCCAAAGACCCCTCAAACCTAGGTGCATATGGGTGCTAAATGCCAGCGTGATTCCTATTGGTAAAGCAAGGACATAGTACGCGATAATGTTGAATATCGCTCCCAGATGCTGTCGACCTTGCCCACGCAGCGTACCTCCGCATGCATTGGCCAAGCCATCAGCGATCTGTTACAGATCAGCGGGTGACATAGCGCAGAAGGGCGTGCTTACCTGGAACGAAGCCAGGAGGGGCATAACCTGGCTTACGAGGCGCACGACATCTTCGTCGTCACTGAACATGTAGCCGAAGCTCTGACGGTTTGCTTCAGTCGTTTACTGCCAGCTTAACCCTACCAGACGTACGTCTCTCGCAGCTAGCATGGCTGTCATTATCACGGAGCCTACCAGAACACTGGTTAATGCGCTTGCGTGAGCCGTGTTCCGCGCGCCGATCGCTGAGCGTGCCCCAAGCAAGTTTCCCACACGGGTGGACGCAACCACACCTGCAGCATGTAAATCATTGGATATAGATAAAATGACATCTGCTCACCGAAGCTGAATGGTATTGTGGCAATAACTGCTGATTCTCGTGAGTGCCTCCTCTAGCTAAGAGACTTGTCCTCACTCTGATCCGTGGTCATAATGACTGACTGCGCAGCCAATGACAACTCTCCCAACTTGCCAGCTGCGAGTGCCACTATCTCGAACGCAGCCCTGTCGAATAGTCAGCGTGTGTTTTGCTCAGATCCCGAGGGTTTACCTACCACTCGGTCCCGACCATGAGGATGCCAGGCAACGCAAGCTTAAGGAAACCAAAACAACTTTTCAAATCCATAGCCGTTCGAAGTTTCAATCCTCCCCAGGTTGCGTTCGCCTTATGGGCTGGAGACAGGAATGTGACAAGTATCAGCAAAATGAAGCAGAGCCAGTATGTGATAGACAATGCCACAGGACATCCAAACATCCCGAGGGGAGTATAGTGGACGAAGAAGATGTTTAACGCAAGATTGATTGGAGACACCAGGATCAGGACGATCGTCGAGGCCCGCATGATGCCTATAGGTAGGATCCAGGATCAGGACCATTACCGAGTTTGTGTAAGTTGTCCTTTCATCACATACCTTGACATTGTAGGTATTTCTTGAGAGACTCGAAGGCGATGTAACCGGGAGCTCCGAAGATGAGTATGCGCATGATGGCCTGCACGTCCTTGCAAAGGCGTGCCGGTTCCCCGATAGCCAACAATACCGGCTCGATAAATGCCCACAGAATAGCAACGGGTACGAAGAGCAGCCACAAAAGGATCACACATCGCTGGAAATGGACGGACAGATCTGTAGGGCAGTTACCTCCAGTGAACGCTTGTGAACCAAGAGTGTCCAAGGCCGATCCACCACCGAGAGCGACGCACCAACCTGTGTGTGATTTGTGGGATCATCCTGGAATGAGACAAATTTGTGTACTAGCCAGTCACAAAGGCAAGCATCATAGAAAACGCAGCGGCCGACAGTTCCTCAGGTCCCAGGCGTCCAGTAACAAGGATCGATACTGTTTGTGTGGAATTCTGTAAAATATAGGACAAAGTAACTGAAATCGTCCGTAGCTGGCATCAGTCGAAGGAACACGTGCAAAAAACACTATCCGCACCTGGAATGGAATCTACAATGAGCGAGCCCACCAAGCCGACTCCAATATGTCGGTGCACGGTTGCGTTTGTATCTTCTGCGGTGCATTCAGGACCGTGACACAGTAGAGGTGTGTGCTCATCCATGTTCTATGGTACGAGTACAAGGTAATCGGCCTTGTTTATCTCATGCGAGTCATGCCTTTATGAAACGAGAAAACTCGCGGATTATTCGGATCCGTCAAGGCCGACCGCGGCCCAAGATTCATCGTGAACTAGAACCCGGCGCTTCGGGAAACGAGGCCCGCAACGTGGCTGATGGCGAACAATATCAACAGGAAAAAATAACCTCGTGGAGCCGACTATCCTTGTGAGCTTTGATCTCAGTTATTTCGGTGTAAACCTGGTCACAACAACCTAGATTCACGCAACTTTCACGGGTAGACTCTCCCGAAATGTTGTTACAGACGGTTGATTATTGATGTGGGGACCCTACCTAAGGGTCTGACAAATGCCGTGCGCTGCCAAGTTTCTGATTCGTCATGCATCAGATGATCGATTTCTTATCTCGTCCAAAATATTCCTTGATGCTCAGGCGAGGAGCCCCCAAAGCTGTCATCTTATCGGCTCTAACCCTTATTTATTGGGAGTGGTTATCGCAATTTACACGAGCCAGGTCATCTAGATTTTTCCCGTGGCGAAACCTTTAAAATTACTTCATTCAATCGTTGCAGGCTATCTAACCCCCACTTTTTGTTTCTGCAAAAATGAAGCCCAGTCTTGCTACTTTCGTTATTCTATCCCTCACCCTCGTTGGTTCTGCTCACGAGTATGACCACGAAGACCAGATTCCCCTCAACTATGTGAGGTACCCTTACCAGGCGACCTACTACCCGGGTGACAACGAAGGTAAGGGGTTCGAATACGACGTACATTGGATAAAGGTCGATTATTTGATTAGTGACCGCGGACTCCATCTTCTCTGGGATCACTACATTTGCCAAGTTACCGTGGGTGCAATGCCTGGGAAAGGATAGAGATGCCGCGTTCGACATTGCATTCATCGGCGCACCATTTGTTGGCCTTCTCGTGTTCTCATTTCTGCGCCGTAACTCACATGCTATATAAGGACACGGGTACTTCATACAGGCCGGGCGCTCGTTTTGGGCCCGCTGGTATCCGAACAGGATCCCGTCGCCTGACTTTATACGGGGGGTACAACGTTCCTCTGCAAGTTAATCCGTTCCTGTCTGGCCTGAAAATTGTTGACTGTGGTGACATCCCCGTCACACCGTATGATAACAAATACGCTCTGAAACAAATCGAAGAGGGCCACAAAGATCTCCTCCATAGGCGCACTTACACGCCGCTCGGTAACGATACGTTGACCGGACAACCTCTTACTCCTATCTCCCTGGACGGGAAGAATCACCCGCGGGTGGTGACACTTGGAGGGGATCATACTATCGTTCTCCCACTACTTAGGTAACACGCTACTATCGAGACGAGTTTGCAATTTTCCTGAGCCATTCATCTTATTCTCAAGATCTATCTACTCTGCCTACGGCCCAATTTCGGTCATTCACTTTGACTCCCATCTCGACACGTGGAAACCATCTGTCTTTGGTGGCGCTCCATCCGAACAAGCGGCTATCAATCACGGTACTTACTTCTACTGGGCCAGTCAGGAGGGTCTCATTAAGAATGGCAGTTCAATTGCAAGTATCCCGTTCCTTTACCAATATCCTTACTTTCCCTTTCGAGTGTTATCGAATGCTTTGATCCTAGTTTGTCCGTTAACCATAGCACGGTGCCATTCGTACGACACTATCCGGGCCAGCCGACTACGCAAATGATGATGACTCTGGGTTCCAAAGGATAGAAGCTCGCGAGATCGACAGGATTGGTGAGCCATGCGAATTTGCGCGCCGTGGAGCATCATTACTGACGAACTGCCCCTAGGGACCGAGGGCATTATCACGAAAATTCGTGAGACTGTTGGCGACCGCCCTGTCTACCTATCTATCGATGTCCGTATTTGTCCGTTCTTCAAACATGGTTCTATGCTTAATTCGCTACTAGATTGATTCCATCGATCCTGCGTTTGCGCCTGCTACTGGAACACCGGAGACTGGTGGTTCGTGGGCTTGCTAGTTCAAGTTCGAACGATGTTAACAGAGCCACATAACAGGTTGGTCGACACGCGAGCTGCGTACGATCTTGCGTGGCCTGGATGGCCTTTTCATTGTGTCGGCTGATATCGTCGAGGTGGCTCCTGCGTATGACACCAATGCAGAGCTTACCACTATGGCCGCGGCAGATGTAAGTAGTCCTAGCTCCAGATCCAATACCTTCCTGTCAGTCCTGACAGCTTGCACCAGGTCCTCTTCGAGGTTATCAGTGTTATGGCGAAGACTCCCTTGGCAAAGCTGCCAACTGAACACATGATAAACTGTTGTCTGAATGTTCGATTCGGATCTATGATTGTATCACTGTAATATCTAGTCGTTTTTTCATCCAACTGTTCTGCGAAGTTGGGTACAGACCTGCTATTGTTTCGTCGTGTGGAAGTGCTTGGACCCGTTGTGCGCCCCACTAGAGTGATAGAAGGAGGGTCGGAGGGTGGGAGTAGGAGAGTTCAGGTGAAGGAGTGTTTCGATTGAGGAGGTGGTTCGAGGTCGAGAGGACGAGGGGAGACAGGAGGGGCGTGTGGATGTGATGACTACGCGCGAGGAGTTTGGGGCGCGAGAGGTGAAAAAAAAAACCACACTTCTGGGGGGTGCCAAGTTGGGCGAAGCTCCGAGAGTCATTGTGCCTTTGCCCTGCAATATATGCTTTGAATGGCTTTTCTCAGTGTCAAATTCTAAGTCCAGTCCTTCATTTCTTGGCATCCAACTTAGTACCTGAGCTGTCTGGGGTTTCGAGAACCCTCTTCGAGGACGAAAACGAGACTCCCGCAAACACTTCTATTCTCTGTTTCCCTGGTCCCTAGCGAACTAATTCCCTACACCGGATCCCTGATATGATTATATTGAAGCTATGGATAAGCCTCACTTTTTTAACGGCTAAAGACCGACGTACGTAAAGATCGACATGCAATAGGCGAACGGAAGCTTCAACCCCAAGCCGCCATGTCAAGCTCCGCTGACAGTCCACGCCGGTCCAGCGCAGACGTTTTTGGGCACAGACTGTCCCCATCATATGTTGCACAAAGAATTAATACTCTACTCTACGGACACTTTCCCATCTACGAATTGCGAGGGTTCATCAACGGTCCTGACAGGCCCATTGAACCAAGTGCGGGCAGACAGAACCCATGAAAGCGATGCGAAAGCAAACACTCCCATAATAATGACTACTGCATAATCTGCAGTATGTGCATATCAGTAAGGCTGACCACGAGAAACAGTGGTACGCACTCATATCAGAAGCAGTCGTATCTTGTACGGGAGGGAAGAAAAGGAGCACAACGATGAAGGTGACCCAAGCGACTGCGATAGCGCCAATCGGAAAGTACCATTTACCAAGCGAGAATACGCCAGGAACAAAGTTGTCTCGCCCAGATGTAATGCGTAGAAAGATCGGTGCCGCATACGAGACATAGAGACCAATGACGGATGCCCTGTTTGGGGACAAGACGTGAGTCAACAACATTCACTAGGTGATTCATCGAAGAATGGTGGACTAACCCAGCAAGAGACGTTAATGCCGCGGTGGAGAATCCCAACAGACCGCACAGGGCTGAACTCATAATGACGAACCACACAGCATTTACGGGGGTTTGGGTGCGTGGGTCGATACGTTTCCACCATCGCGAACCAGGCAAAGCATTGTCTCTAGCAAAAGCAAAGACAACCCGCGACGCATCGACACCCTGTGCGGCCCCAGTGACAAACTGTGATCACGCATTAATAATCAATTTAGCTTGGGTGAGATCGAAGAACAGACCTGAACAACGATGATTAAGCTCCAGATAGCAAGCATGCCTCTCTTCCCCAGCACATTCAAGAACAACTGTCCTAATGGCAGCGGTAGGTTTGTCGTCAACAAGTCCGCTACTGACGTGGTAGCGAACGAAGCAGCAATAAGTAGGAGCCACCCCAGAATCTGTGTGCCCGCAACTCCGAGTAAGATGGCAATCGGTGCACTGCGTGCGGCTCCGGCAACTTCCTCGGAGATGTGCGCAGCGGAATCATCTTAAAAGGACCTAACATTAGTGATTTGCACTTGGAGAGGACAATGTAAAACGTACATCCAGTCAGTGTCCACATAGGTGCAGTAAATGCCAAGAGGAAAGCCCAGCCATCTGGCACCCGCAACGTCAGGCAGACCGTTCCAGCTTCATGGAAAGAACAAAAACATACTGTTGGTCCAGCCAGTGCTATTCTCGAAAAGGGTGAAGGCATCTTTAGATGACACTTTGTTGTCTCCTGAGCAAACGAGTAAGGCAATTATGGCAGCAATAGTTGTCCCAACTTGACAACTTTGTCAGACCCACGGTAATTCATATCGAATTTCCGAACCTACTGTTTATAACCACATAGAAGAGGTTAAGCCTCGCCAGAATGCTGGTTGCGGCAGAGCAGACTAGACCGTGGCAAAATAATATGACCAACAGGATGCCGTATGTAGCACCTGCACTCAACACGGTAGCTCCATCGGTGCTCACAGTTATCGCTGAGGCGATCATTTGTGCACTGTATGAGCTTGACGTCAAAGCCCAAGCCACGGATCACGGGTCGGTCCTCACCAAGTGAAATCAATAGAGCAGACGAGGGTAATCTGACCAGTGACATTGGCCCATCCAGTAATCCAGCTTGCCAGAGCAGCCCACTTCGGAGGCGCAAGCTTCGCAGAAAAGTAATATAATCCCGCTGAAGTACTGAGTCGTGGTTATTCCCACTCAGTTCGAAACCTGACCGACCGTACTCACGGCATGGCCGACGCAAGCTCAGCCATCGAGAGAGCCACAGGCATAACGAAAAAACATGGGATTAGCCATCCCCAGACCATGCCGACATGACCACCTGTACTCCCCCAGTCGATGGAGCGCCGCAGCAATGACAAAAAGCGTACCTGAGACAAGGGGAAACGAAAACGTCGAAGTTACTGACGCGACTACTCCCATGATTGAAAATGCGAAGGCTACGGTCTCGAGCAACTGTGCATTGCATTTTGATAATTAACAGTTCTCCTGAATCACGTACAAATGCTGCTCACCGAAAACTCCCGTTTGAATTCGGCCTTGTAACCAAGTTCCGCCAGAAGGGCATCATCGGCATTTAGGACTGCATGGTGACTGGTGTGTGCATCGACGACTTTGGAAGTGACTTCGTCGAATTTCTCGCTTTCGGACATCCTGGGGGGTGCAAAACACGCTATCGGGGTGGACGGGGGGAATATTCAATACGGATCAAGGGCGCCGGCGCTCCTCGCTCGAAGTAATATGGGGATGATAGAGATAAGACCATGAACGCTTTGGGCTGACCAGTGGCAATGCTGGCAAGCCTTATCGCTTGAGACATTGACATTCGTGGGCGTCGGAACCAAGTCAAGCCTTCGCGACCCGCATGGGTCGCTCGATCTCCGAAGAGTAACACGGTACCGCGTGCTTGACCACAGAAGATTCGGGAGAGAACGCTGAGCAACGCTCACTCCTGTGACCATCTTGGGGAGGCTCTTCTGCCTGGATTTTGTAGATTGCCTATCAAAAACGCGTGAACAGGCTTATCAGCTACAAAGGGTCGTACCAGGGGAAAGGAACTAGGTACGTAAAACACAAATTTTGATTCCCATGCATCCCACCCCCGCTGAATCAGCCTGAATTTATGCCACTTCTCGCGCGTAAAGATAAGCGGCAGCCGCAACTAATTCGGGTAGTCTGTCCATGGTAGCGGGACACCCGAACCATTAGCAATGCGGCAGTGACAACCACCACCCATGCGTGGGCGACTTCTGACCAGTGATCGTCCCTTGATAAGTAAAAACTGCCCGACCCTACCAGATGCTTGGTCCTTTTTCCCCCCTCGCATTCACAAGAATTTAGGAAGGCAACAACAGTGCCTGGTAGTGCCATCTGAACTTTGGCCAAGCATCAAGAATGCCTACCTGCAAGTAACCGGTGGAAAAGGTGTTAACATGTGCTACCTTGCTATAATAACGGTGAGGACCCAGCCGTGGAAGCACCCTCCCATCGAAAGGCTTCTAACAAGCTCCCTTATCATGACTAGACGAATCCTCGTTGGATTTGGCGTCGATGTAGATGCAGTGGCTGGCTGGTATGCAGCCATCCTCAACTGGCAGAGATAATTTGTGCAACTTGTTCTGTCAGGCTCGGTTCCTATGGTGGAGAAGATTCCCCTTTGGACGTATCCAGGGTACTAGGCCCTTTTCCATTTCTTCATTGCACGCTAATCCTGTTTAATGGACAGGGAAGTTGTGGGTGAGGTGGGAGTGCCCCAATTACTGAAGTTGTTCAAGAAATATTCTATCACCACGACGTGGTTTATTCCTGGCAAGTGACACTCGGCACCGCTGAAACCGTCAGCACTTGCTTACATATCACTTATGTAAAGGGCACAGTTTGGAAACATTCCCCAAGCAAATGGCAGTGGTGCGTGATGCTGGTCACGAAATGTGAGATGCCATCCGCATATCAATGCTAGTCAATACTGACATCAGAGAATGGTGCAGTGGCCTCCACGGATACTCTCATGAGGTATAGTTACCAGGTCCTTACGGTGACTGTTGATGACATTCTGTTCGTAAGAACCCCTCAGCTATGACACTAGAGCAGCAAAAGGACATTTTAGACCACACATACAAGTTACTCACTGATTTCAATTCTGGCAAGCCACCGAAAGGAAGTGTCGCACCCTGGTGGGAGACAAGTAAGGAAGGAACCGTTCTTCTCCTCGAGAAGGGCATTGAATACGGTAATAACGACCCCCATCTTCATTTTGACCAGCTGACCATTGATGCCATCATAGACCATTCCAACATGGCCCATGAGTTGGTGCACTTATTGAAATATGTTGTCTGATCATAACATTGCAAAGTTCACAGGCATACTACCTATGTGATGAAGATACTTGGTCCAAGATAGACTACAGGGCTACAGCACATACGTGGATGAAGCCCCTCCAGAAGGGTAAGGAGACAGGTCTTGTGGAAATTCCAGCAAACTGGTATGTAGAGGAGGCATGTGGCCATCGTTGTCTTATGCATTAACAATTTCTGCGCCATTAAAAGGTACCTTGATGATCTTCCTCCCATGATGTAAGTCAGTATGTGTGTCTGTATTGGAACCCTCTGACTGTGACATCACAGGTTCATTAAAATGAGCCCAAATTCTCATGGCTGGGTAGGACCTATAACAGAGATGATTAACTTGCTGATTACCCGTTGGATCGGGTGAATGCTCGTGACGTGGAACAGCTCTGGAAGGATACATTTACGTACTTATACAGGTAAGCTAAGTGCAGAGCACATCGATGGCAACGCTTACTACGGTCTAATAAGGGAGGAGAAAGACTTCATCTTCCCGATTACTATTCATCCTGACATTAGCGGGTAAGGGCATGTAATAACCGCATTGTGTATGAGCTCATAGTCACAGTCGGCCACATGTCTTGCTGATGCTGGTACGTATAACAACGGAACGTGAAAAATGGGCTCAACTTCAGTTTCAGGAACGCTTTATTGAGTGGATCAATATGCATGAAGATGTGAAGTGGACTACTCTGTACGAGATGGCACAGGATTTCAGGACCCGACAAGCCGCAGCGCCAGGGGCGCTCATGCCTTCCGGGTTCGTTAACTAAGGTGACCATGTGGTTGGGAAGTAAGGCTGCGAGTAACAGAAATCTCATCTCTACTATAAGTACCAAATCTTCCGTCCCGTCGTACTGCCAGTGTTACAAGCTCCATTTTGTGGCACCAAATTTCCATTTGTGATTTCCACTCCGTTTCTGTCCCTCTCGGAGTGGTACGGTTCGGTTAGGGCTGGCAGTGCAGAGCTCTATATGGCAGGCTTAGGGCGTGGTCTCAAGGCTCGGACGAAGGTGTGGGGCGACGAGCAGGCTTCTCGTCTTGATTGTCTATTTCGTATGTGGTAGCTACCCATTTATACGTTTATCTTATTTTGTTATTCATTGTGTTGGGGCGTCTTCCGCCCTTCTACCCGCTCTATATCTTTATCCCTTCGTTGGGGATGCTCTATCATATCTGTTGTGCTCCGTCATACGGGCGTCATAACATTTCTATTTTTGTGTTCTGAACTCGGATTGTCGAGACCGCTGTCTCAACAGTCCCATTGTTCACTATCCTGTAACATTCTAGCCCATTCCTCCCATATGATGGCGTTCTGCTGGTAAATGTATTGGCGATCTGTGCCGCCCAGCGCTAAGTGCCAGGGCCTGAGGGCCTGAGGGTCATCTCAAGACGCGTACCTTTCCTTACAGCGTGTGGCCCGCTACGAACGTGTACTGGCACTATCACGCTGTTTCAAGTTCTCTTTTTACTCTAATTGCTGGACGCAAAGCTCATCATGCGGATCCTGAAGAAACTCCCTGAGTGTCCGATTTCCTTCTGAATGCCGCTGCGCAAACCTATGCTTGTAAACCTCGTAAATATGATGTGAAGCGCGAAGGTGAGTGGTTCCCTACAGCTCCCGACTCGAACTTCTCTCGAGCTTCACGCTGACAGTCGGTCCAATAATTAGTATACTTCAGAGTATTCGAGGGGTTTCTCATACATAAGATGCTGGAATCTCAATTGATGGCAGATACATACGTGATACTCTGAACCATCCCGTATACCTATACTTCAGCCTTCTAGAACCCCCATATCCCACAAGGCCTGGAAGAGGACGCGCGACTAATCGTAGAGACCGAGTACGGACCTATTAGAGGCGGCCGAACAATCAACGGTGCAGCAATCTTCCTGGGTGGGTACTACTATGACTACGAATATATGTCATTACAGATCGACTCTCCGATCCCCGGAACTAGAGATTCCATACGCTCTACCTCCCGTGCGTTTCACTGACTCCAAACCTCTCCCTGAAGATTACTGGTAAATTATGAGGACAAGGTTTACGTTTACGAGACAAGGCGTGCATTTCGTCTGAACAGTTCCGTGTAACTGACCATGATAACTTCCGTGGTTCTAGACTGGTGCCAACCGGATAATGGTGGGCAGGGAAGAGACAGGCTTTCAAACTCCATGAAGACTGATCGTTCACCTCGAAGTTGACCTAACTTAGGAATTCCGGCTGTCGATCATAAAGGGTTCAATGAACCATCAGAGAATTTGTGAGGACTGCCTGTCTGTACTATGCGAGTGGTCTTAACTTCATGGTTCTTGAAGTCCATTCGTGAAGGTTGTGTCTCCATCCCATTTCTCTGCGGAATCCAAAATTCCCGTCATAGTTTACGTTCACGAAGGGTACAGTGCATGGTTCTACCCTGACGAAAATTTCCGTTTCATACACTACTTGTATTTTCAGCTTCCTTCAGTTCGGGTCACCACACGAATTAAGCGGTCAGGTGCAACACGTTGCACTGGAACTCAACAAGTTTTCGTCAACGCTTGTCTGTCTTGCATCTGACGAACCACGGCTCGACGGGAATTTTTGGCCTCAAGGACCAATGGATTGCTTTGTGCTGGATCCGCGAGAACATCACAGCACTTGAGGTAGGATGTCGTCTTGCAGATGACTGGAATGCGATCCTCTCACTGGAGATATAACAGGCAACTCGAAGGACATTCGGCTTACGGGACTGTGCTAGTGAGAGAAAACTTGCCAAAGGAGTGGTGATCCTCCCCCCGTCTCACACTTTCACAGGCGCACATTCGGTACATTAAATCTTGCACCACATATCGCGTTTGCCAGTGGGCGAGATGTCACCCACTCACGCTGCTATTCTGCAATCCAATGTCATACTGTGCATTCCGGTCAAACGACGTTGGCAAATGAGTGACTCATATCTATTTTCAAGAATTGTCCCAAAAAACTGCTGTCGAGTTGCCAACCTATGTAGTTTGTCAGGCGTTACATCTCGATCCGGAGGCCTCCGCATTCTCGAGACTCTATGCGACTCAGTTCAAGTTCCGGCAGAGACTCATGATGGGCGTAGTTAGGGACGGCAGCATTGGTATCGAGTACAGGACATTCCGAGGCTGTCTCGATGGCGAGTGGATGACGAGCGATCCAGATCCAATGTCATGGCAGAGGTATGGCAATTTGGCTCGCAAGCTGAGAGAAAAGGACGTCAAGCAATGTATAGCTATCGGTCATCTCTCTCGACAGTGATGCTTTTATTCCCTTGCTCATGCTGTCAATGGACGGGAGGATGTTCTCCCGAACATCCTACGTCATTGTCCGCGCCCGGTTGTCCAGAAGCTCATGCCAATTTACAGAAGCTCACTGAAATCGGCAAGCGCGGAGGAAGTGCAGAGGTTTATGGGTGGTATGCTGGGCGACGGGCAAGTATACCTGCTTGTCCGAGTTTTCCCGAGAGACTTTCATCAGGCCGGGTTCTCAGTGTTCAGATACGAAATACATTAGAATCTGGAGCAAGTCAAGTGGAATGGTGAGAATGTCATAGCACGCCTCTGGCTGTCGGATAGGGTCTGACGCCGTTACAGCAGGATACATAATTCATGCGACAGATCGTCGTCTCTGGGCTCTGCGAGTCTCGATCACGAGTTTTCCACAGAGAGAAGTGGCAATAACGTGGCTAGACGTTATCGACAAGGAGCTCAACATCCCGGAGCGCGAGGGAAAACAAATGAGAGCGCTCAACCAGGCATTGACGCTACCGGAGGACCAAACCATTGGATAGGTAGAAGACAAGGACAGGGACAGGCTTATGGATATTCTGAAGGTGTTGCCCGGAGAAGACATGTGGTCCACTCACTCTGAAATTCACTAGTCCTGAGCCTGATGTCAGTCGACAACCCAAAGCAGCGGTAGTGGGTAACACATTCAAGCTACACCAAGGAGTTTTACACGCAAAGGTGGGGAAACGGCAAAGAACGAAGAACCGCGAGGGCCCACAGATGCTATGGTACCCAATAAGTACGCCCTGTCACATGTAGTGTTGTATATAGATAAGTTGACGGTATGAACACGCTAGGCAGCAAGACAGTAAGTGGTATTTTGTTGCATGATGCAAGTCGTCTTCCCTGGCAACTAGAACATGACTGCGAAACCGAAGATGGGAACTCCGATGGAGAAAACTGCCCGCCAGAGCAGGCCCGGTGGGACATCGATGTTCGCCCCATTGGAAGTAGTCATACTGGTGGTGCTGGGTAACGGAGTAGAGGTGGTACCGATGGTGTGAGCGGAGGAAACCTTTGAATCTGTCATCGAAACGGTTGTTGAGAAAATCGCCATAGATGAAGTGACAATGGTGACAAAGGAAGAAACACATGAATCAGTCATCGAAACGGTGGGTGGGGGTAGGGAAGTCACTGTAGACAATACTGAGGGTACAGCGGGAGGTGAGAAGCTGCCTGGCGAAGTAGTCGTACAGTTGGTGCTGGGTATCGGAGTAGGTGTGGTGACAATGGGAGAAACACGTGAATCAGTCATCGAAGCGGTGGGTGGGCATATGGAAGTCACTGCGGACAATGCTGAGGGCAAAACGGGAGATGAGATGCTGCCCGATCCAGACGCAGATGTACCGACGATCGTGCCTACACCCCAGGGGATGTTAGGACCCCCTGGCTGCGTGGACTGAGGAGCAGGAACAATGTTACTAATCGAATCAGTGACGGTGAAACGAGTGGTCCATGTCAAATTAGCGGAGGCTGGTGATGAGAATTCGTAGAAATAAATAGCGGCATGCGGAGAGACCTGTAAAAAAAGGATGAGAAAGGGCCAAACCTCTTTAATATGAATCATACTTGGGGACAAGGGTACGAGTACGTGGTCTTGGTAGGGTCGGTTCCGTCGACAGTACCAACAGCTATAAAAAGATACCATATCACTAGTGCACTCTAAGAACAAAAATCGACCTACTAGCTAACCGCACCATGTTGTAATTGTCACCGGTCATCAGATATATGTTCGTGGTTGTCCATACCCCAGTAGTGTCAACCAACCAGGCGACGGAGCAACTCTGGCCCTCGATAAAAACATCACCCGGGCCTGGGGATGTTGGCGTTGGATCCGCCTGGACAGGGGTGATGCTAGCTGCCGCGAGCAGGACAGTCAAGATTGCAGTGAACGTGTTGGAATGACTGGGTCACATTTCCGCGTTTGCAAACATATACTTTAGCCTTCTTAGCTGTCGCAAACGGGTCTCGTGGGTACTTACAATGACGGATGGACCATTTTGTGCAAAACTGTAATATGTAAGGAGCGGCAGGACAAAGGATAGTCTTAGGTAGGGTTAAGAGAAGAGCAGAATGGGATCAAAAAGAGGGGGCGTTTGAGATTTATTCACGGGACTGAACAACGGCCCTAGTGTACCTGGATATACGCAGTAAACGCCGCGTCAGGTCACCTCGGGCATAATTTACCTAACTGATGAGCCCAAACTTTTAAGCTTAACCCTTACCTTTGGGATCATATATGAGCATGAGGCAAGACTTCGGATAAATAGCACAAGCTTGGTAAACAGTTCAGCCTTGGTTCGTCTCAACATGGGTGCCACCCCTGCACTGTGTTCCGCTCGAACGATGTCGGTGAATGAGTGACCCACTTCTATTTCCAAGAACCATCCCGAGAACTGCCGTTGAGTTGCGGCCCCAGTTAAGCACTGTCTGGCGTCACACCTCGATCCACAAAGCCCCATATTCTCGAGATTTGATGTGACTCAGATAGGGTCCCGGCAGAGACTCTGACGGGTATAGTCGAGGACGACAGTGTTGGTGTCGAGTGCGGGTCATAGGACATTCTATGTCTCGGCAACGGGCGAACGGAAAGCGATCCAGATCTAGTGTCGTGGCGACGACATGGCACTCTGGTTTGCAAGAGAAAGGGGTGCTAAGGGTATAGCCATCGGTGATCTCGCCGAAGAGTGTTACACGCCTCTATCCCATTCCTCACTTAGTCAATGGACCAGAGGGTCCGTTGCTGTTCGTGCCCGGTTTTCCAGAAGCTTATACCAAAATTTCCGATGTTCTGATATAAAATACAATTGAACCCTGCAGCAGGTCAGGTGCGATGGTGGGAGTTTCGAAGCACGTCTCAGGCCGTCGGATAGCTTCTGATGCCATTACAACAGGATTGGAGTCCTGGTCATGAGTTTACCACAGAAAGACCTGGCAATAGCGTGGATGGACCCTATCAACAAGAAGTTCAGTATTCTTGAGCGCCAGGAAAACGAATGAGAGCGTTCAACCAGGCGTTGACGACACCACTGGATGGGTAGCCACTTTGCTGCAAGGGTGTTCGCGTGCAAAACGTCCACATGAACAAATACATGCCTGATTGGTTGGGCACAACCTAAACCAGCAACGATATCTCCCTCCCCCCAATGTTAATACCGGGTTCGGAGGTACGAAAACCGTCGACACAAACGAATACCTAATCATTACAAAACGGGACGCCCCAACACAAGCAAGGTCCCGGGTGGCAACACCGCCCCCTAGTTCACCAATTGCGAGTCTGGTGTCAATCTACCCCAGAGGGCAGAGTGGATATGGAAAGTATCAAAAAGTATTGGCCAAAGCACCAGCAGCAGTTATGTAATACATTCCGAGTTTTTACACGCGAAGGCTGGACAATGGCAAATAATGAAGAACCCCTGTCATATGTATTGTTATAGATAAGTTGATGGTGAACTGGCTGGACAGCGAGACAATGCCAAGTGATATCTTGTCACCTTGCTTGCAAGCAGGGTTACCTCGTATTGGCTGCCATGCGCAAAATATACCACCCATTGTCAGAACACATGCCAATTTCGTTCAGTGCAATCTGTGCGGTGTAAACTCCGTTTCCACTTCCTCATCTCCCCGGCCCGTAACGATCCAAGGTGAACATTGGCGGCTTAGCCAGTCATACCTACTGCAGCATCTAATAAACCTATAGTCAAGCCGATTGAACTACCCCCTACACACTCATACCATGGTTAGATTAAACATCCTGAATTTCTCGCTTGCATACCCTGGATGGATCACTACACATTTACAGCACCATTAAACCATTAAAATGTCGCTAGACCATGGAAACAAACACAAACAAATGAAAAGGGTCCTCTGAACTAACACCCTGTCCTCCCATACAAGCAAGGTCCTCAGTGGCAACACCGCCCCCTAGCTGGGCAACGCGAGTCATCCCTGAACTAGAACATGACAGTGAAGCTGAAGGTGGAAACTCCGATGGAGAAAACTGCCCGCCAGAGCACACGTGATGGGACACCCATGATCGCTCCGTTGGGTGTAGTCGTACTGGTGGTGCTGGGTGCCGGAGTCGATGTAGTGCCAATGGTGTCAGTGGGAGAAACACCTGAATCTGTCGTCGACACGGCGGGTGAGGAAGCCATCGTAGAGGCAGTGGAAGACGAGGTGCTGCCCGACGCAGACGCGGATGTACCAATGATCGTACCGGTACCCCAGGGGATATTAGCACCACCCGGTTGCGTGGCCTGAGGTGCAGGAACGATGTTACTAATCGAGTCAGTGATGGTGAAACGAGTGGTCCAGGTCAAATTAGCGGAGGCTGGTGAAGAGAATTCGTAGAAATAAATAGGGGCATGGGGAGAGACCTGTGAAAAAGAGGAAAAGTATGAGGAAGAGCCAAGCTTCTCAATGGTGAGCCATACTTGGGGACAAGGGTACGAGTACGTGGTCTTGGTAGGGTTGGTTCCGTCGACAGTACCAACAGCTATCAAAAGATGCTATATCACTTGTGCATGCTAAGAATCAAGACCAACATACTAGCTAACCGCACCATGTCGTAGTTATTACCGGTCATCAGATATATGTTCATGGTTGTCCACCCTCCGGTGGGGTCGACTGACCAGGCGATAGAGCAACTCTGGCCCTCGATAAAAACGTCGCTTGGACCTGGGGCTGTCGGTGTTGGGTCCGCATGGACAGGAGTGAGCCCGGTTACCGCAAGTAGGCCAGTCAAGATTATAGTGAACATATTGGAACAGCTGGTTGCACATTTATGGGTTTGCGAGTGCATATTTCAGCGCTCTCGGCTATAGTCCGTCGCAAATAGATTTTGTAGGTACTTACAATGACGAGTGGACCGCTTGGCGTGAAACTGTAATGTGTAAGGAGTCACTGGGTAAAGGGTGGTCTTACGTAGCGTGACGGAATGTGGTGGAGGACAAGGAGAGCTGTTTAAATTGTTTTAGGAGGCTGGACAGTTGCACCAATGTTCCTGAACACGCGTTATATGTGCGCACCAAACCACGATAGGGTCATCTCAGGGGTGATCAGCCTGGACTTTTGAGTTCAGTACTTACTTTTGGCATTGGGTATAACATATGTATATGAGCGCGAGACAAGAGTTTGGTATATAGCACGAACTTGGCGAATTCAGCCTCGGCTGGCCTCGACGTCGGCGTCACCTGCCTACAATCGAGAACTAATATGTGACAACAGGAATTTGCCAAGCAATTCAATCCAGGGCATCCCAGGAACTTCCGTAGGACAGTCACGTCAGCGCATCTTCATCACTGAAATATTATCGTTGCATGGTAACCAGTATCCGTCAACACCCGTTCCTTCAACCGCACGAATGTATCTGTGAGAGAAAGTTGAGTACTTTCTCCATAGGACAGGAAATGCAAGGCGCAGACCTCTGCTGCAAGCCTCGTCCACTCGATGAGAGTGCGCATATACTCGTCCTTGCCTTCATCCACAGGGATGTCGGGCGACCAGACCGTGAATGAGGAGAACGTTGACACTGGCAATAGTTGGCGAGTTGCCTCGGGTGATGGTGCGCGTTGAGAATCTTCTTCTGCGGAGTTGACAGCTTCTTCCATAGCCACATCTTCGTCGTCCAACTTGCGGGCACGTGCTGACGTACGCGTCGTTCGTCGTGTATTAGCCTGTTTTGGATTAACCGTAGAAGCTGGTTTGGCAAGGCCACGGGTCCCACTAAGGTTGCCCGCAGTGTTTCTGAGGGAAGGCGCCTGTAATACGAGTCCACCATATCCATCAGGCAGTTTCATAACCTGCCCAACAACCCGCCTCCCTCTGAATGCTGCCACTAGTTTTCGTTCTGAGCTGTCCGCAGAATCGAGCTCTGGGCTTGGCTGGGTCTCTGCGCCAATCGTTTCCTTTGGTTGCGACATGTCGACCGCTTCCACAACGGTCACGGATGTTGCGACACTGCTTTGCGACTCAGATGTGCCTGGCGTAGACTCTCCCGTGAGAGTAACTACGCTGCTTGAGCTGAGCGTTGTCGTCAGTTCTCGTGTCGCGACTGTTGCAGGCGCTGGTTCGGGGCGGAAGTAGCGAGACATGGGTGCTGGGCCAGAGTATTCAATGTGGAAAGGCATCAAATTTGGGGTGCTCGTTGGAAGGACACGCGATGGGGATGAAATTTCCAGAGACATAGTGCTAATACGGACGTCGAGTGACTTGGGACTTCGCCAGTCAGTCAGATCTCGAGTTCACGCGTATGTCACGTGAGTAGGAACGATCTCATGCTCAAGCTCATTCAAGCTCCAACGTCCAGCGTTCAGAAAGATTAGACGTTTTGGAAATCCGAACCAACGCCCGTCTATACATACTGTGTAGTAATAAATTTATAGCACATGTTCAGCCAGTACATGTCGCAGGATGCTCATCCTGGCCAGAATCCTTCCCACATAATCATTGGCTCGACTGGATCCTTGGATCTGAAGATATCTTGACCTTGCACTAACCTCAGTTCTCGACCTTTCATCCTCCTGGATACCCGTTCCGGTTCGCGTGCATCAAGTTCATCGTCTGTTGCAGGTAGCGATTCCGTAGAAGCAGCGAGGTGCGTGAGTGAAAGTATAGCGTGAGTTTTAGAAAGGGCATGAGCTGTTGCCGTAGCCAATGGACTCCTAGAGGCGGGACCATGCGCCGGCCGGGTGGACACAGGATGGAAGTGGCCAAGAAGTAGCGCTGAGAAGAGGTCTCCCACACCAGAGAAATACCCCGGTATAAGCGGAACACAACGAGCATACACAGTCGATATCGACGAAGTTGCCTCCGCATCGACGTGGTTGACGGAGGAAGCTATACAAATCAAGTATTGCTGCTCGCCAGGTAGGGGAGGTGGTGACAAAGCCCCATCTTCGAATACGCCGTTGGTAGGCCTTGAAGGAAGAAGGTATTCGGGTACGGACGCAGCAATACGAGAAAGCGGGATAGAGGAGATAACAACGTTGGGAACTTGGTACACTGTATGGAGCTTGATAAGTGCCCGACGAAGGGAGGCGAGGTCGGTAAGCTTGACGTCCGTTAGCGTCCTGAAATTGGCAGTCATGTAGAAACATCTAGGCAACCAATGCAAGACGACGTACTCCACCTCGAACCAATTTGGAGTAATGACGGTAGCAAGGGGGAGAATCTTTCGGTACACGGGAATCACGTCTGCCTCAACATAGAGTTTTCCTGCGTCCCCAAGCACAGCTACAACAGTTCCGTTAGTATTTAAAGGACGGCCTGGAGCGACAGCTCACTGTCGAGAAGGTATATCAGATTAGGATTGCGAGCTTTAAGTTTTCGAGCGAGATGATGTACTACATCAAGGGACGCTGCGTTTGGAATGTAACCAGTTAAAAGGCGCGTGGCACTGAGGACTCCTGTCTTGTCCATGGAGTCGAAGATTTTGCTAAGCTCCTCGGCGGTCGTTTTTGTCCCCCCAAAGCATCCATAGCCTTGGGAAATCCGACGGTAAGTTGACAGAGAAAGACAGTCAAAGGTGGACACACCAGTATGATTTGAGAAGTTGACTGTATTGACCACCTGCCTCGCGTGTTCATCATGGGCAGATTGAATAGGAGGTACAAGACGGAGCTTACATCAACGTCGTATCCCATGCACTGCAGGGGAAAGACTGCAGCCTTACCGCCGACATATCCGAATGCAACGTGCGACTGAATGCTTAGAATGCGGTCACTGTTTATACCTCACGGATACGTTGGTTCCTTTTAACACGTGAGATAAGAGAGAAGCATGCCTGCAGGTCGCTGCGTGAACAGTGTGGTGAGCCTCGCCCATGTCTGATTGTTGGCTAGACCCCGGTGTCACTGCCATTGACATTAGTGTACTTCGTCGTCGTCGACGTGGCTGAGGACGTCGGAGGAGTTTCCCGGCGGCGAGTCAGTCCAGGACCGGCCGGGCCGAGGATGATGCAAATTTGGATTTGCCACGTGGGTAAATCATTGACCCCCTCAAAACCAAAGCGCGCGGGTGTTGGTCGATGCAGTCAGCATCTGGTCCGAGAGCTCACTAACAAGTGCGAATTCATGTCAGACGGAACCAGGTTCGTGCAAGTTATCTGATCCAAGCATTCCCGTTCGTCAGCGCAGTTGGCAGACGGTGACGTCGCATTTTACAGGCTCCGTCAATCTTGGAGTGATGCACTCGGTGCAGCGGAAACCAGTTTTCGTCAACTTCTGGCATCTAACTCGTCGAATGAATGGAAACACGTCCCTCTCCCTCAGGATTCGCCGTCTCCGCGCAAGGGAAAGCTGCGGGCATCGCCAAATCCGGAGCTGAGGGACGTAGTAGTCCACCGCAGGGCCACAAAGTCTGGAGAATATGTTTACAGAGCCGTTCTGGATGTTCCGGCTACGGACGAAAATGCTGCACTAGATGCATGGAAGGCTATCATTACGACTCCCGAAATCAGGCAGGAATGGGACCCCGCTGTGGATGCCTCACAGCTAGTCGAGCTGTTCGACCAGAAGACAAGAATAACAAAAACAAAGTTTACGCTGGGTTGGCCCGCAAAGTAATTTCGACTTCTTTACATCAATAGTTTGTTGCTGACACGTTGCCTAGCCCTAGGGATGCTGTAACTATTTCTCGCTTGCACCAGAATTCCTCTACCATCGTAGATATATCCACGTCGCTCCCTCGCTCTGTTGATGATCCCACGTATCTCAGACCTTCACCCCCCTATGTCAGATCAAACGTTGCACGTCTGTTTAGCTATTTCTTTTCGCGTGTCTGTACTGATCCTTTCACAGTTTTTACGTGGTGGATTCAGGTCTTACCACAATCACCACCTCAGCAGTCATCATCACCGGCAGAGCAAATCAGGAGACGCCTTTCAACAATATTATCCACCCCAGTCTTGCGCATTATCTGTTTCTGGCAGCACGACCTGCGAGCTATATGGAACTTCAATTCATCAGTTAGCCTCTGTCAACAATTATCCACAATGGTTCTCGGACTCTACAAGACCGTCAAAATGCGTGGATTCCGTGTTCCAATGCTCTCCGGTCACGGGTACGGCGTCAGCATCGAACGCATGCGTTTCCAACTTGATAGACAGGCACTCACAATCGATTATGCCATTCATCCGGAGGACGATGCGGCAGACAGCAGCAGTGGCCACAGCTTGGATGAGATCAGGGAATTCCGTCGTCTGACACGCTCGGTTGAATGCCATCTATCTGCTTCTGAAGGTTGGGATGTGCAGATATCTATCAAGGCTTCTTCGGACAAGGCTCAGAAACTGCCTTGGACCACGAGTGCCGTTCGCAGCAGAAACGATCCTTCAATACCTAGTGGAAAGCCATTCGAGCTCATTGTTCTCCGTGTCGCACACGCGTCTCTGCCAGACAATCATTCCATTCTCAAAGTACGCGTCGTGATCGAGTTGTCCGGTCCTAGTTGCGGGATTAGGCTCAATGGGATCCCGCAAACCCTACAGAGTGCAGAAGAGCGCGACTCGGGTACGTCCATCGGACAACAACAGCAGATCTTACAGGATGCCTCAAGTGCTGCCAACGTGAGCTTCCAGACTACATCCTCAGTAAGCTCGGTCGGAACCATTGGATCTGGTTCCACGCCTTCCCGCACTAAC
Organism: Pisolithus marmoratus; assembly: GCA_024613145.1. Lineage (NCBI taxonomy): Eukaryota > Fungi > Basidiomycota > Agaricomycetes > Boletales > Pisolithaceae > Pisolithus > Pisolithus marmoratus. Next base: position 52,756 of record JANFAE010000137.1, read on the forward strand.
ACGTTGAATGCCTCTGCGGACCGAACTGCGGCCGCTGAGAAATCGATACTGGCAAGAGTGAGAAGGAGTTATATATACTTTTCCTCCCTATTGCAAGAACCAGAGGCTAAGTGGAAGCGAAGTAAGTGGGAGAGTCTCGCATTCTGAAAACCACGTGTTGACAATTTGGTAGCCACGGAAGCTAGAGGTGTATCGGTGACCCAACTTGATTCGATCGATCCAACGCTTGTGGTGTATCGCGCAGAAGCAACGTTCGTGGGGCTGGGTTTATGGGACCTGTACAGTGCGCTCGTTTCGCCAGGGGCCCGCGTGTTCTGGGACAAACAACATGATGACGCAACCTTACTGGAGGATGTCAACGAACTCACGGAATTATGGCATTTCAAGACGAAGCCGGCATGGCCAGTGGTGTACGTCGGTATTTTTCTCAATAGTTGCAACTCCTGACAATCTCCAAGCGGTCGTGATGCTGTGCTTCTCAAGACGGTGTACAAGTCCCCTAATACGATACATGTATTCTCGTTTTCCGCGGATGATCCATACTTCTTCCCTTCGCTTCCACCTCTCGATCCTAGCATCATTCGCACCCAGGTCGATCTCCAAGGATGGGCAATTGAGGCTCTCAACCCTACCACAACGCAGCTCACCCTACTCGAGCAGAGTGATCCGAAGGGGTGGTCCAACAAGGCAATGACGATTCCGTCGCAGATGGTCTCAGCGGTTGCCGGAGTGGGGGATTTTGTCATCAAGTGTGGCGGACCACCTGTCGTCACTCGTTTAACTGGTGCTCGTGCGACCGAAGTGCGTTATGAGCACGAGAAGGGTACTTTTCGGGTTGCATATGAGGGCGTAGAGGGGCGTCGTGGTGATACCAGTCCCGGAAGTGCTGGTTTGAATGCTGCAAGTAGGGATACCGAGGACGGGGGGAACGATCCAGAGACAAGTTCAAGTTCGGTGCATACCATTGAATGTGAAATAAGGTGCGACATGGACACGTGGGCTTCTGCGCTAGATATCGTGGTGGACCCACCACCACAGAGCGTTACTGCGTTGCGCCGCCACCGACTATCGGAGGGTGGAGGTGGGCTATGGTTGACGTTGACCCATGATGCATTGTTTGCGGCAGACGAGCGCTTGCTTGTGATTGTGCGTCGAGGGCCCATGGCATCTAGTCGTGACAAGGGCGTAGTAATGGTTAATGGGGCACGAATGTCTGTGGATGTGGAAGAACTCGCAGAGAATGAGATCAGGGCACTCAGCAAACGGAAACGTGTCAAGCCGCTGCGTATACCTCTCGATCAGCCTCCCGTTGTAGGTGTTATCCGAAGGCGTCGCGCAGAATGGGACGCAGATGAATCGGCGTCGGTAGACGGTAGTTCGACGACGAACCCTCCGACCCCTGATCCCATGGAACAGCCACAGTCAAAGTCAAACAGCCCGACGACGACGTCAGGATGGCTGTCCGCTCCGAAGTTCTCAAGTCCACTTGCAAGTTTCTGGTCGTCTGCTATTGACCAAGCGACGAGTAAAACACAATCGGCGGTCGCCGCCGTCGCGCCATCTACCACATCCACTGCGATTGCGTCGGCACCATCGGCCTCCATGGTACCAATGCAGCATGCATTGGAGGCTTTGCATTGGCTCCGTGAATCACTGGTTCACCAGGAAGATGGGTGGACGCTCGTCACTGACAAAGGTTTGTTAGTCCAGCGCAAGTTGATCCCAGAAATTTCATCGGCTATACCCGTGCACAAGGGTGAGAAAGTCATCGAGGGTGTCTCCGCCGAAGAGGTGTCTTCGATAGTAGCGAGCTATGACTGCCGAAAGCAGTGGGACGATCGTTTCGGGTCCGCTATTGTCCTCGAGAGCTTCGGTGCGGGATGTCACACTGCGTTCGTAGTGTCGAAATGTGGTTTCCCCTTCCGTGACAGGGGTTTCTACCTATCTTCGTTGATGGCGCGTGCGAAGCTTCCCCAAACGAACTTCGATGCTACACCAGGAGAGACGGGATTGTCGCAGGACCACAGGAACGTCATCTTCTGTGTATCGACGTCCTTCCATCCGGAGTCTGCCTCGCCCTTCTCATCCGAGAAATGCAACCCGTATGCCTACCCAATTGGTCGCGTGTTTATTGATGGATGGATACTGGAGACATTAGACCCGTACACGAAGGAGAACTATACTATTCCATCAACGCGGTGTACCAGGATCGTCGCGGTCGACTATGCAGGCTCGATTCCCATTGCCATGAACTCGATGACAAACGCGACCCTGCCGAGATCTATACTTGCTGTGGAGACCTACATCAGGGGGGCATCGCCGCTGCCACTGACTAGATTACCTGCGCCTGGGCTCGTTTTGATTGAGTCTAAGAGTGCAGAGGTGGCTGCTCCGGGTGTTGTCGCTGTCACGGGGGGTGGGTCGTCCTCGTGGAAGCTGAGGCGACGAGACGAGAATCGGACGCTTATTGGGTCGATTTATGACCCCGCTACTCGTACATATAGCAGTTCAGTCTTGTTGACGATGTCAAGCCAGCCCCGGCTCGAGGAGATGACACCGAAGGTATCTCGAGTTTTGACTGGCGCGACAGGAGCGACGCCCGATGCGCGTCAGGGCCGTACCGAGTACGCTGCATCGTCGAATCCATCAGACCGGGGAGAACCATCCTCTTCGCTAGTGCGATCACGATCAACGGAACGCGCCAGATCGTCGGCGTTCACACTCAAAGGCGAGCTCAAGCAGTCGATTGACCTTGTCGTGGCTGAAGTACTCGTGGACTCTAAGCTTTACCCTGAAGGCTATCGTGTTCGGATCACTTCTAGTCTGCGTGAAGGATCCAAGTTCCTATCCCTTCCAGCGGCTTCCGCGGCGGCCGAAACGTCAGATGGAAGCACGCTACATACTCCGCAAACACTGCTGCCCATTGTATCGAGTCTGTACACGGTGCCCGCATCACCACTACATTCTTCGGGATTGAATTCCGATCGACCTCCACGGCATTTATTGCGGCTGACTCTTCCGACTGCGCAATTCCAAATTTCTACAGTGCAGGATCCGTTGACAGGAGAAACTCGGAGTGCACCTCCGAAGCCACAATGGCTGCTGGACCTCCAGAGCAAAGGTTTTATCGTGCAGATCGAGATAGGGCCCTGTAGTAGTGGTGCGAAGAAGAGTGGAGGTGGCGCTATGGTGAACGTGGATGGAACGGACATTGCTGTGGTAAGCGAGAAGGAATCGTTGACGGCACTTGGACGCGACGAATTGCAGGACGATAGGGTATCGCGGATGCCCGTGATACAACGGTGCGTTTTCGACGCGTGTTCGGGGGAGTGGCGATACTGATGATGGCCAATCAGGTGTGATAAGGATGGTGACCTTTTTCCTGAGGAGTTGGAGGTGCCGCTTGCACGTGCCGAGCGAGTGCTTGATAGGGCGGCAGCTGTCCACGCCACCGACATCATTGAAGATCCGAAGACGGCTGAAGGGGACGGATGGAGAGAGGAAGATACCGAGAAAAGTCAAGCTCCGGTGAGTCGGTGATAATTCTGCTAGGGTGGAATCGGAATGCGTCCTAAAGCAGGATGAACAGGAACCGCCCGAAAATGGAGTCGGTGCGCAAACTCAGCTCTCTTCTGGGTCCGGTGGCCTTCTGGGATTCCTGGGTGCTTATCCCAACACCCTGACACGCTGGGCGACATCTGCTGTTAAAGGGTCCGCGATGGGTGGTGCTGAATCGGCTGGGAGCGCCATGCAAGTGGATACGGTGGCCGGGGAAGAGCGCGTGAATGTGCCGCCACCGGGATCGACCACGACCATGTTAGCGACGAGGACGTATCCGCTGTCGACGGTTCTCATCGTCGCGTTGATTGGATTCTTAATTGGATCGCTGCTGCGGTCTCTTCTCTCGCCAGCTGATTTCATTTACGTTGTGACAGACGTGCGTGATGCCGAGGAGGTGAGCAAGGGGTGGCGAGAGATACGACGGTTGATGGAGATCAAGTACATCGTTGGAGGCTGGGACTTTCAGATAGCGGTTGTTCGACGACATTGAACGCACGACACACGCAATATGTAGTATGATTTTTACTGGTAACTACAGTTGGTGCATTCGTTAGTCCACCGGTGGAGGCGTTGGTTGGCGTGTTGGCCGGGTGGCAATGGCGTGTTGAGTGGACCATATTCCCGGAAAGGCAGGTGGATTGGATCGGAGATGAAAATTAGAGGAACGCGGCAAACGGCGTGCTGAGTATGGGCCCAAGAGAGGATTGGAAATTTCCCATCTGGCATGAGCTTGCGCCTAACTCGTTTGGCTGTTCGAAAAGCGACTTTTTATCGTTGCCATCGCTTGTTTTTCTTTCTCTTTCTTACACTCTCCAGCTTGTCGTCGTCGTCGTTGTAGTAGAAGTACGGTCTCTCTAGAAGAACTGTAGTGTTGTTGCGGCGAAACTGTAGACAGCACAGCTACGACGTGACCTGCCCAATTATATCTCGCACGCACTCACAGCTCCAGAGATACCTCTGTCACCCATCCAACTCTATTCCCCCCCCCCCTCTGCTTCTTCTTCTGCTCCTCATCCCTCCCCCCTCGCTCAATCGTAGCAGAGAGCTGCTCTCCTCGCCCCATGTCTGCAGGGCAACCCGGATCTATGTCTGCCCCCCCACCTCATGCTGAACATCAATCCCAGTCCTCTCCAGAATGGGAAGGCGACAGGATGTCCGTCGCTTAGTATCCTTCCTCGCTCGCCCCATCTCACCCCCCTTTCCAGGTTCAACATCTATATCTATGACTACTGCAACAAGCGTGGATTTCACGAGACCGCAAAGAAACTCCTCATAGAGGCAGACCTGACACCAGAGTCTAGTCCTCCAATCGACGCGAAACAAGGCCTCCTATTCGAGTCGGTCCTCTCTCAACACGCTCCACACTTCCCCACTGACCACCATCTCTGCAGGTGGTGGACCGTATTTTGGGTCCTGTTCACCGCCAAGAACAACGGTAATGGAAACGACGATGCGATGGTATACGTTCAGGTACGTTCCTAGGTCGTGTTCCACCATACTCGCCTTCAACTCGCGCACGATACAGCACCAACTGCAGCAAGCCAACATGAGACAACTTCGTCCACCGCCTCATATGCCTCGCATCATCAACGGTATGCAGAAACTTTTTGCATCCGCGTGACTCCGGACGATCGGACGCTCGACTAACCCCGACTCAAACTGACTAGGTAATCCAGGCCCGATGCAAAACGGCGCACAGGGACCCATGTCCTTCCCGATGCCACCCACCGGTCAGCAACCAAATGGCATTCCGATACCATCGGGCGGCCCTACTCCCGCGGGCGCCAATCCTGCCCAGCCACAAAATTTTAACCCACTCATAGCTGGCCAACGACCGGGAGGCCCTCAACATCGCGGCCCGAACGGCATCAATCCGTATCAGTCACCCACCATGGCACACTCTCCGCACAATCCCGGCATGAACACTGGTCCAAGTCCACAGCATCCACAGCCGATGGGCCAGTTAGGACCATCGCCACATATGTCTCATATGGGTGGTCAGAACCGGATGTTGCCACCCGGTGCCACCATGGGCGCTGTTCCGTCCGCACAGACATCATTCACCCAGCTCAGCCGCTCTCCCAGTCGACCTAACACTCCTGGACAAAATATGATGCAATCGAGTCCGTCGCTCACCAACCGACAACTGCTGGAAACGCAATTCAACAATGAACTACAGCGCCTTGGAGTAACAGCACTCAATCAGGCAAAACAGGAATTAGGGTTGGGCGAAAAGGAGAACAGTGCCCTCACGTTTGAAGACAAGGTATTTTTTTCCCTAATTTATTGTCTCAGTGAACCTAGCGTCCCGCTCACTTGTGTCTAGCAACGAATCTCAAACCATACTAAACGTATCGGTCTTACCCAAGTAGGTAGGAAGCCCGGTACAGCACCGCATGCTGGACCGTCAAATCCTAGCCCGGGCATGCAACTCCAGGGTCAACGGTCGGGCCACCCGCCTCAGCCACCGCAGGTGCCACAGCCGTTACCTCAGCAGCAGCGAGTCGTGAAGCGCAACAGCACGACACCGCCAGACGAAGTAGGCACTACACAGTACAATTTACAACTCTTCGTACCATGCTTAAATTTACATTTCGCAGGGCTCATTGTCGAATACTGATAATTCGCCCCAGGATAGGAAGCGCATTCGCCGCTCCTCTATGACCATGGATCAAGCCCCGCCTGCGTCGCAATACCCGCATCAACAACCGCAAGGTGGCACAGGGGGACCTCAGCCGATGCCTAATGGCGCGATGATGCGACCAGGTCCGATGGGAGGTTCGATGAATAGTTTCCAACCACATGGTCCAGCAGGCATGGGAGGAAATCCTGCCATGGGATTGCCGATGGGTGCTCCACCGATGGGAAATTCCATGGGCCCTGGGATGGCATCGCAACCACAGAATATGATGATGAATGTACGTGTCGCACTCCTGACCTACTCTGCATTGATAGTCTCACTCTGTGACGAAAACAGCCAATGCAGCAGTACCGACAAGCTATGCATACGATGCCGAAGAACATGGGACCAGTCCCGAACATGGTTGGCAACTGGGGGAACCCCGACTCCGGGAGACCCTGGATTCAATCCTGGGCAAGCCCAGCCAGGCGGCTTTCCTGGGCCGCAAAACAATCGCATGGTAAAACCACCCGGTATGATGCCTCCACCATCGTCGCCAGCTGGCGGCCCGCCAAAGGAACAACCCAAAGATGGTAACAAGCCAGCTGGTGCTCCTAACGGCTCCAGTCACCCAGATGGGTCACCGCAAAACCATCCATCTAATCCAACCCAGCCAGGGGTGCCAAGTGCAGGTAACCCTCAAGGAAACACGGCACCTCCCACGCCAAGTGGGACAAGCTCGACCATTACTGCATCGCCTTCGGCAGTCAACGGTACGCCGACTCTTAACCCGGCAACCCAACCAACGTCCTCTATGTCTGAGCTTCCCGCAAGCTTCCTTGCGGCCGATTTTATGCAGTCGGTGTCGACGTCACTGGATGATTTTGACCCACAAACACTTTTCAGGCAAACCGACGCTGGCATTGACTTTGAACAATTTCGTGAGTGGTTTAATCCACCAGAAGATATAGACGGGATGAGAAATGAATGACGGGGTGGAAACACTGGAAAACTGCTGTGTATGTCTTTTGAACTCCCCTTGTAGGTCGAGTTTCATGCCACATTCCTTGCATTTCAGCCATGCGGATATAGTCTGTGCCCTTCCATTGGCTCTGTGGAATTTTCTTCCTGTTTATTTAATGCAAAAGCTGTCCTTGCAGCCGATATCTTGGCTTCCCCCTTTCCTTTTAGATAGCTTATTTCGCTGTTGATTCTTGCGATACAATAGTTCCACATTTTCTGTACCTTCCTCTGGCTCAGTGGCATGTACGAATATCCATCATCACCTTTCTCAAGTACCATCCTCTCAAAGTGTGTTTGGGGGTTCGTGCATGAAGATCCCTAGGCTGGGGTCTGACGATGGCCTCCCATTTGGATTTCGGCCCCGCTGGTACTAAGTGGTATGCAGTGTTTCCTCGGGTCCCTTCATAATGCGATTCCTATGCGGTGATAATATCCAGAACTTGGCATCAACGAATCATATTGGCTGTGTCGGACTCCATCAACCGTCTCGAGGTCAGCCTCCTTGTTCGGTGTATTCACTTCAGTGGTCGCCTTGTTTCACGGATCGTGTGCTACATACCTCGACGGAATGCGCTCTCCGACTCGACCACCCTTCGCTACTGAATGACATCAGCAACATATTTCATCTTCCTAACTCCGAATGAATCAACATAACGCTTCATTTCCGTCGCCCTGCTACGTACATTCACTCATTCATGTCGACTCAGACTCCCCGAGTGCCGTGATCGGTGCAGTGTTGATGAGCTGCAAGGTCCTGGACCTTAGCTCCACTCTCCCACTGCCGCCAACGCCATACGTTGAGTGCCCAAACGACAAACGATGCAGTGATGAGCACTGACCACATCATGTGGTCAGTGCTTACTGATGGGCGGGACTACAGTGAATGGTCGTTGATGAAAGTATTCGCCGACCAAAGAGGAAGAAAGAAGGAACCTAACGGCATTTTGTAATTGGCACGTACTACTGCAAGGAGAGCGGTGATCGTTCGCCCTTCATCCCAGAAGCACCCGAACACTCGTATTAATGGTGTGTGCATTTTCGACACTCCCTAGTTCGGTTGGAGACAGGGCTTCTTGTCCGACGTCCTTGCGTTTTATGGTTAGTAGCGTTCGCCGTATACGCTCGGTAAGGCTTGCCTTGAGCACAGAGCAGTGCAATGGACGAAAGATCATCGATTCTTTCAGTTTTCCGCTGTCGAGGAAATGGGCAAACGGGCTATCGTCAAGAAACAATGGATTCTGTACAAGGTGAGTAGAAGTAGTAGCCTAGGGGCCTAGTAGACGACTATGGTATGACTGTGTTGTTTGATCTCTTATGCTGGATTTGATCTACGCATTGAAACATATGACTACCCTTTTGTTCCTGCTCGCCAATCTATCTCTCAAGAGGGTTTCTTAACCTTTGCTCTCCACAGTCTGCAGCTGGAGCTCTGAAAGTGAACAATGCCTCGATGGCCACATCATGAATATAGTAATATGTATTAGGCCAACACAACAACTAATAATGCGAGTGTAAGTTATGTACATTACCACTGCATAAATGATGCCATTACGGTGTAGAATCTTTGGGGAGGATGCTGACAGGCCCAATAGCGCACTGGGGCGACGACGGAAGAGACGAGGACGCATTGGAAACGACGCTCCGAATTTGGTTCTCCGTCATCTTCCGTCGACGTTCACCAACTTTCCAAATGACATCCTTGAGTTCCTGGACAACCTCCCCTCCAGGCCCCCATCGTTCTACCTTGGGGGAGGACGGGTCAGAGTCGCATCTTGTCCCCAATAACCTGTCGCTTGTATTCGCAGCAGCCTCTCTTCGTGCCTTTGCGAGCTTGATTCGTTCTTCCCGACTCAATTTGGACCGTTCCCTCTCAAACGTGGCAGTGGTGCTAGTGTCCGCTTCGTACACTTGCTCAATACCAGGAGGCGGGAGGTATTCCGCGGATGCTGTCAACAACAGATGAGCTGTCACATCATCTATGTCCGCTATCTCTCCATCAGGTGCCAGGATGGTCATTCCAATATCACCCTCTGCCACGTCGTCACTTTCCACTTTTAATGGCGGACTTGTATGGAGCTGGAGTTCCGCAGCAACGTCGTCGGCACCTGTTTCTTCTGCGGGAGGAGTTAGCGGTGCAAGGATGCCGACGAGGCGTTCACGACCACGTTCGCATTCTCGTAGGGCAAGCCCGAGCTCACGACGGAGCCGTTCGTAAGCTTGTACGGCGGGGTGCTCACCCGCCGAAAACTGTGGCGAGTGGGACGGCGAGACATCCTCATTTAGTGATGCAACGCATCGCTCCAATAGTTCGCGTGCATCGTTGAGCGCAGCCGATATTGTGTCAACGTGTGCCGCGAAGCGCGCGAGGTGCGACGGAAGTGGCGCGAATGAACCGAACGGAACAGAGGCATTCAGAGATAAAGTGTCGGAGAGCTCGCGCGGGGGACGTGAAGGCGAGTCTAAGGAGCTGGGCGTGTTTATGCCTGACGGGTCCTCTGTAACCGAGTCGTCGTCTAGCCGTAAGTGACTCTCTTCGACTTCGTCCAGCACTTCTGAGAGGCGTGTGGATGCATCAACCAATGCGGACGTGAGGAGGCTCATAACGGATCGCACGTCCTCCCAGTACATCTCGTCATCGTCCTCAAAACGGAGAGCCAATAAGTGGGAGCATGCAAAGCGTTTGGATGCAAGCGCAGATTGTAGTGACTGATGGAGCGCAGAAAGTGAAAGCGGATGCCGCATGGCTTGCATGCTCGTGTACTTGGAGCCTGGAGACATCGTGGCGCGTCTGCGTAACGAGAGTGCTGCCTGGGTAAAAGACGGCGGCCCACTACGTTGCTGAATTTCAAAAGCACGCAATCCTCTGCTCCGCCGTTTTCGTTGCAAGTCCAGAGCAGCTGCACCAAATATTTCGTCATCGTCAGAAGCGAAGGAGGAATTGACAGCAAATATGGAGTCATCTTCCAAGGCATCGACGATAGGCTTGAGGGGCGAAGGAGATGCTGGCACCGCAGAGAACGATCCGCGTAAAGGAGGCGCGGAACCGAGCAAGACACCCAATTCGGACCTGCGTTTTTCCCGCCGTCGAGTTATTTGGATTGGCGGTGGACTTCCGGCTGAGGCGAGTGCCGAGTAAGACCCATTCCATGTTGAGCGTTTCCTCCTCGTCTCCATAACCACGTCTTTGCGTTGTGGGGAGCCAGGATGTGATATTGGTCGATTCGACTCTGTATTCGGCAAGAACGCTGACTTCATAGGAGACGGTGGTGCATACATTTCAGTTAATTGTGACAGTTCGGTGGGACAAGCGACGGCGGAGAGTAATTGGCGCACATTGTCGCATTGCGTCTGAGTCGTCAGGAGAGAAGAAGAAAGGGCCACTCTGAGGGGAGCTGATGGCGCCGTAAGGGATGCAGGCCCGTACAAAGTACTGTGCAGGTATATTAACCAAACCGCAGGGATCCAACAACACACGATACCGCACCTCTGTTCTTCATTTTCTAATAAGTTGAAAGCGTCATTGACCACCGATGCCCATGCTTGACCAGCGGATATCAAGCTTTGCAAAGCTTCCAAGGACTGTGTTGCACATTAATTGGATATGATCCAGGTAAACCTGACAGACTTACAGGTGTCATAACGTCAGGCTTAGATTGTAAATCTAGTCTGTGATTATGCATATAATACAACGTGCCGGAAAACAGAAAAAGGCTTAGAGAATAACATCGAGCATTGAGGGCAGCGATAGAAACTGTAAATGAGAGGGTAAAGAGCCATAACGGCGCCTCGGGTTCCGCGGGTATTGATAATGAGAGTGCGTCGGTAGTAGTGGTACAGGCACTGTCCGCCAGACTTGTGGTCCTGCTGTGATTACTGGTGAGTTTTCCTGGCACTTGTGGGGACAACGAGCACCGGTGGACATGTTGTATAGGAGTTGATGGGAAGGTTACGGAGAGCAATGTCGACGAGATTACGCCATATTTGAACCGTTCAGCGAATGCCTGGACACGTTTGGAAGTGCGGTCAGAAGAAAGCGCCGACTTAGCGAGCTATATCATATGGCCCAAGCGTAGGGGTAGAATCGTTCAAACATTAGTGAGGACGGCGAAAACGTTGCTGATGACAGCCTTACTTCCAAAACGTCCAAAACGAGATAGCATATTCGTTCCATCCTCTCGCTGTATCGGGGAAGAAGGCAAGGGGGTATCGTATGTAGTTGCAGTGAGAATTCTGCAATGCCGCCTGGAAATATAGGTTCAGACGCCTCGCCAGAATCTGTTAACGAGTGAGACCAGGTTAAGAGGGTTCCAAAAAGGTAACAACTGGCCTCTCAAGTACTCCTCAAGAGGATGTCCGTCAAAGAAGGCTTGTGCCATGGCTGTCGCTAACCAGCAATGTGAAATGGCCAGTTGTCACGGATCACTTAGGGAAGCTGTGGAGCACTGCCAATTGCTCGTGAAGGGTGTCGTTAGAAAAGGAAAGGATGCGGAAATTACTAGCAACCAAGCGGTCAGATAGGACCTGGCTGCCCTGTGGCTAACTTATTAGGCGCAGTTGGCTATTCAAACGGATACTTGATGCGTTGGGACAGCTCAAACATCCAACGCCCATTATGCTTATGTAATCCAGTTAGGCTTGATGAGTTGTCCCTGACTGTTCAAGCACCTTGATTATCAAGATACGAACGAAGTAACTGGAATTCCATCCATCCAATGAGGAGTCGCCGCGACTCACTCAACTAGCGTTGTTCCAAAAAGTATGTTTTTCTTTTGTTCTTGTAGATTTTTTGGAGCTTTTAGACGTTAGCCATGCGGTATGTGTAAGGAAATCCAGACCCTGTACCATTTTATGCCATCACCAATTTCTTGTCCATCATGGCACATCTCTGACGCAATGAGCCCACGCTGTTAACGTTGTCCCGATAATCCTGTGCTGCGCTGTCCTTGCAAATCCAAAGGCGGCCAATGATTTTGTATCGCTTCCCAACGAACGCTAGCGATCGCACAGACAAGCCACCAATGAATCTAGGGTGCATCTGTGCATGTATTATGATCATGCGATCCACGGTCTCTGGATATTCCCTAATGTTATACATGCAGGCGTATGCGCATTCCCCGACTCCCACGAAGTGGGGGAGGGTTGTGTCTGCCAGAAATTAGGCGCGCCCTGCAAACGGACGTGCAGGCACATCCCACGGTCATGTGACGTCCCATTTTCTCAGTCAAGTTACCTTTTGTATAGCTTGGTAGGCATCATTGATGTGTAGAATTCCTGTTGTCCCGCATTCGAAAACCTCTTTGACAGGGTCACCATTCATTGTTGGTCACTGAGTTGTTCACCATATCTTTATTTTACACTGTTCACCTCACCAATAGATTGGACAGAGGCATTTTGCCTCTAAATACTTCCCCTCACTGCTGTGCTGGTTCTGGTGTGCTAGGTCTCCATGACTTTGCATGTGGCATAAGTGCTTTCATGACCTTATTTGTACCTGTTGGTGACTTTTCCTAGACCATTCTGTTGGTATCGTGGAGTAGATACCGGCATCCCGTCCAAAGGACTCTAAGGTAGTAGAACGTTCTTCATTAGAGTAGACTATTCTAGAATAAAGTTCACACACAGTATATAAGCCCGAATAGACAGGGCGAACAATACAATCAATTATCTTATCAATAACTCCCACGATCGAGCGACTACTCTACAGGTTATGAGCCCCGGCTCGTCGCTATAAACAACTACCTCTATCAAATGCTATCTAAAAACTTCGCGTCACTATGTCGGGAAGCGCTGACGACTTTGTTAACGTAACAACAAACACAAACAACGCTAGTGGAGCCGGCAGTAGGGTACGAAACCTCGGCGCTATATCTTCATACAAAGTAGATACGCTTAAAGACAACAATTGGCACGCATGGAGAATCAGAATGCAAAAATTCTTATGCCTGCATAAAGTCTTTAAGTACGCCGAGGGGAGCTGCCCAAAGCCGGAGGAGGATTCTACCAACAGTGCCGAAATTGCGGCGTGGGAAGAAGAAGATCTTATCGCGCAGACCCTCATATTAACAAATATAGATGACCAACAGATGGACCACGTCATGCATGCCAAGACAGCGGCACAGATGTGGGAAAATCTCAAAATGGCTCATCAGACACGTGGCGTTCAAACTGCTCTCATTGCAAAAAGGGAGTTACTGAATGCTAAGTGTCCCGAGGGCGATAACATCGTGATGCATATTAATAAACTCAAGCGTATGCAGAATGACTTGTCAGCTATGGGGAAACCGGTCCCCGACGACGAGTTCAAGGACATTCTATTATTAAACATGCCGGAGTCCTGGACAACGTTTACCACATCGTATATGGCAGGCCGGATAGCCGGGAAAGGAGTGGATTCGGTCACAGTGGAAGAGCTTACCGCGGTACTGGTAGATGAATTCAAACAAAGGCAGGGGACTCCGCAAGATCAAACATTATTTACTCAAAGGAAAGTAAATAATAAGCAGAAAGAACCTACAAAAGTCTGCAGTATCTGTGGACGCGACAATCACACTACTGACAAGTGCCGACACAAGGGGAAACCCAAATGCGGTTACTGTCAGAAATTAGGTCACACGGAAGACGACTGCTGGAAAAAGCACGGCAGGTCGCCTAAAAAGGCTAAACCCGGGCAGGCTAATTTTGCCTCGATCACAGAACTGCCTACGCGTGACATACAGGATGACGAGCAGGTGCTACTCACAGATGGGAAAGGGACATCTGATAGAAGTAGTATACATGACGCATTTACTGTATCGTACGAAGGAATAGATGAACGCATTGAGTGGTACACGTGGGTAGCCGACTCAGGGAGTACGGCACACATAGCAAAAGATAAGATAATATTCAGGGATATGGTCCCTATACAAAAGGTGATCCGGGGTATCAGAGATCACAAGATTACAGCATACGGAGTCGGGACAGTCGTGCTACAGGCACGAGTAGGTAACAAGAATTCCGTCATCACACTGCAGAACGTATTGTATACCCCCGACGCCGTACATAATTTAATTTCATTAACGCGCCTTGATAAGGAAGGTGGCTCCTCTGTCTCCGGGGGAGGACAAATGAAATTATATGATCAAAAACATAATCTATTTGCTATAGCTAATCTACATGATGGAATATACGAACTACGCATCCGCAGACATGAACCTGCAGAGCGTGCGTACCAAGCACGGACTTGGGACGACTGGCACCGGCGTTTCGGGCACATTGGAGTCAAAGGACTCCAGCGCCTTCAACGCGACCGGTTGGTGGATGGACTCACCGTGATGCCATCGCCGATTATCGATTGCCCAGCATGTATAGAGGCCAAGCAGACCAGGTTACCGTTTCCAGAAAAGTCCGCACCGAGAACTACACAGCCGGGTGAAATGATTCACACCGACGTGTGGGGTCCAGCTCGGACAGAAGCCCTAAGTGGGCACGCGAGATGGTACATATCGTTTATTGACGACGCAACTCGATACTGTGAAATCAAGTTCATGGTTAGTAAAGGGGAGGCAACAAGTAAATTGAAAGAATACCTCACCTATCTCGAACGGCAACTGGGACGGCGGACAAAGGTCGTACGTGCCGATAATGGCAAAGAATATGTCAATAATGAAATGCTTACCTGGTGTTGCGACACAGGCATTGACCTACAAGCCACTGCACCTTATTCCCCAGCACAAAACAGTGTCGCCAAACGTTTCAATCGAACGTTGGGTGAGCTTGCTCGCGCTATGAGGATTGCAGGAAACGTTCCTGCATTCCTCTGGCCCGAGGCAATCACCCACGCGGCGTACGTCTGTAACCGCTCACATACACGAGCGTTGGTGGGAGTGACACCATACGAGAGGTGGACAGGACTTCGTCCCGACGTGTCACATCTCCAAGAGTTTGGGTGTCCTGTGTGGATTATGAACGAGAGCGTCAGTATCAATAAACTTGACGCCCGATCCACCAAACTCACCTTCGTGGGTTTCGTGGATGGTCCTCGCGCTGTCCGTTTCTACGACACCCGCACCAGATCCATCAAAACGTCGCATAATTTTCGTTTCCTGAAAGGTCCAGTCAGTACAACGAGCGCTCCACTCACCTTGTCAGACGGTATGCCACGCGAGGGGGAGCTGGAGCCCGAGAACGTAGCTGACAAGGACATGCAGGATACCGAAAATAATAGAGACGAAGCTAAAAGAGATCAAGAGTGCGTCAGTAAACGAAAACAGACAACAGAGGAACAGGATACTCACCAGAGGAAGAGCAAAAGGCCCAGGGTAGTCAAGGACTACCGGGCGCTCAATGATCCTATGCCTGAGTTGTCAGATAGCGAAGGCGACGACTCACCAGAATCATTTTGAGACCCCGACGAGGGAGTACTCGAAGACAGGCCTGTAGAACAGGCAGAGTTAGTGTATGCAGCACTAAATGAAAACGGTACCTTACCTGACAACCCGAGATCACTGAAGGAGGCGCGCGACTCACCCGAATGGTCGGAGTGGGAAAAAGCTGTCAAAACAGAAATAGATCAGCTACACCGAATGGGGACATGGGAACTGACAGACTTACCAAAGGGTAGGACGCCAGTATCCAACAAATGGGTTCTCGTTCGGAAATACAATAAAGAAGGGAGATTAGAAAAGTATAAGGCGCGCCTGGTAGCGAAAGGGTACTCACAAATACCGGGGATGGACTATACGGATACCTTCTCACCAGTAGTGAGGCTAGAGACCATAAGGGCAATAATAGCGTTAGCGGTTTCCCAGGACTGGGAGATCCAACAGATGGACGTAAAGGGGGCTTACCTAAATGGTAAGCTAAAAGAAGAAGTCTATATGAAACAACCCGAAGGCTTCGAGGACGGTACACAACGCGTGTGCCGGCTAATAAAAACATTATACGGGCTGAAACAATCCAGAAGAGAGTGGAACCTGGAACTTAATAGACAGTTAGTGCAAGGCGGATTCAAGCGCCTATGGTCTGACCCCTGTGCATATGTCCGGCGGACAGCAGAGGGAATAGAAATCATTACCGTATGGGTAGATGATCTCCTACTGTTCGCGTCGCGACAGGGGCTTATGACATCATTAAAGGCACAACTGCAATCTATGTTTGAGGTTACCGACCTCGGAGACCCGAAGAAAATTGTCGGTATAGAGATTACACGAGACCGGGCAAAAGGAACTTTATTAATAAGTCAAACCCGGTACATAGAATCTATACTACGGGCACAGGGATTAGAGAGCGCAAACAGTGTGAAGACACCTGCGGACACGAAGGTTCAGATGTTCCCAGAGCAGGAACGGGAGGAAGCGACTAACCAAAATAAGTATGCTTCCCTGATTGGATCTTTGATGTATGCCGCGGTTGCCACATGGCCTGACATCGCCTACGCCGTAAATAGACTGGCCTCATTTACAGCAAACCCAGACCTAAGACATTGGGTTGCGGTGTAGAGATGATATTGTTAGACACCCCGAACGAGGGCAGTTCGAGCAAAGGAAGTGCGAGCAAAGCTTTCGTCCCTAAAGGGGCCTCTAGGACTTAGTACTGGCACTGAAACAACTCCTCTCGAGTGAGCAGAGATATAACGAGACGATCAGGACTCCTGTTCGAGTCTTTTACAGTGATGCACAAGATGGATGGTAAAAGTAGAATCCTTCCATGTTCCGCGCCCGCCCGACTGTCTGCACGGGCTTAGTCAGCACCGGCATCTCCCGCAACTCCCTCTCCCGCTCCTAAGTCCCAAACACACCCTCGCAACCTCGAATCCCTCCCCACGCCTCTCGATCCCCTCGTTTCCAGTCTCGACCACCTTCCCCCGATCTGCTAGAGGCCCCTCGAGCTCACCCACTACCTCTCGAGACCTCACGTCTACTTCTCCAAATCTTCGAACTCCCCTCGTACCCTCAATCTCCCTCTAATCTCTTGGTCGGGGCTTCGCCGCGCCTACATCCGACGGGGGCTTTAGATAGCGACCGTCCCCGGTCGTCAGGTCACGCCTTACTTCGTCCGAAGCAAGATCGAAGCCTCGCTCGACTTCCAGACCAGCTCGAGACCTGGCTCGCGACCCTCGAAAGGAGTCTCGAGACTCTCGGGCGCACTAGGTGGGGCACTACGAGGGTTCAGAGACCCGGATCGAGACCTCGTCCAAGTCCGGACGCGCCATCGAGACCCAAGTATCTCGTTCGAGCTCTTCGAGCCTTAAAATATCTACGAGCTTCGGTCAGTTCGTCATGTAGCAGGATAAAATAAAACAGAAAGAGTGTCGGCGACTCCCAAAAGTCGAGCCGAGCCCCGCACACTCGTTACCGTAGCGTCCCCCTTCAGTGTGCTCAGGTTGCGAGCAATCACTTCCAGATATAGCCGGACATTGTTGATTTGACCACAGCCACATCAGTTCCCTGCACAGAAGCCGCTCCTCACATCCAGCCTACCCCCCCCTTCTCTCCCTCCTCTCCCTCCGCTCCCCCATGTCGTCCCCAAACGCTAGCCACCAGCCGCATCCCCCCTCGTCTCCCGTCGCTAACGCCGAGCGCGCTCTGGCGCTCGTTCGAGAACTGACAGCGTCTGTTGGAGACGCCCCGGGCAGCAACGCGTTGTTGGCCCAGTTGGCCAGCTTCGAGGTACGTCGGCCCTCTTCTCCACCTCCCTCACTTCCTAACTTTTACAGGTTTCCCTCCGGAGTTCACAAGCTCCCGCTACCGCCTCCCCGTCTCTCCCCGAGTCCGCCGCCCCTTCCGTCTTCCCCGCCGTCCCCTCTTTGGTCATGGATGCCCCAAGCGCCCTCGGAGAGCGCGACGTCCCTATGGACGACGTCACCGTTGCCCGCGCCGACCACCCTACGGTCGCCACTCTCCCGGACGCCTCTCGTTCGACCGCCACTCCCCCGTCCCCCACACCTTCGTGCCCCCCGACCACGTCCACCCTCACCCCTTCGTCGTCCCCCACTCGTTCTCGTCCCCCTCGCAACCCCGCTTCCGAACATGACGAGCTCGACGAGCTCCCTACCGTAACCACACCCTCCGCCAGCGCCGTCCTCTCCATTCCCGCCGAACTCCCCCCTGGCTTCATTTGCCCGACTCGTCGACCCTCGTGCCGGGTCTCGTCCAGATGTTGAGATGGAATGGTGCACGTTCTCGCCCGACTGGCACCTCGAATACGTCCTGCGTGGCTCGACTGCCGGAGGGAATACCATGTACCCCCCACCGCCTGCTCCAGTTGCCTCGAAGGGAAGGCCGTTTGCAGCGGGATCGTTGGGGTGAAGTGCGCTCGTTGCAAGGCGAGGCACACGGTTTGTTCCCTTTATGTGAGTCCCCTCCTTACGCTCCCCTTCTACCCTCTCACTCTCCTCCTCTCCTCCAGCAAGACACCGTCGAAAGTCGTGCTCGAGCCAAAGCGCTCATCGCCGGACGTCAGTTCGTTGAAGGCCGTCCTGCCACTGAGGACCCCGTCAAGCCCGAGCCTGGCTCTACGAGAGGCACTCGTCCTAGGAAGCGCGTCCGTCTCCCCCTTCCCTCGTCTTCCAGCTCTTCGGCCTCGGACCACGCCCCGGTCCCCTCGACCTCTCGTCCCTCGCCTGCGTCTGACAACTCAGCCCTCTCCGTAGCCCTCGCCATTCGTGACGCGATCGCAGCCGCCATCGAAGCCTTCGATCGGACCCTCGAGGAGCAAGGTCTTTCCTCGAAGGCTCGGGGTAAACGTCGTACTCGCGATTAAGAATTATTTTCGTCGTCGTATCGTAGCATCTCCTCTCTCTCCCGCGCGAAGCTTCAACAGCTTCGTTATGTATCTACAAAATCTTTTCGTCAGCGCAATATACTCTGGTCCTCCCCGCTATACTTCGATGTGTGAAATTTTTATTTTATTTTTAGAGCCCTCCTCGCGTGAAGAGTCGAACGCGTTTATGTATGAAGTAAGTATTGACACTCTCACCGGGATTATCTTACTCATCCTCGTCTAGATAGTTCTCTTTGGGCCCTGCCATGTCATCAATCGAATCGAAGCTCGATTTCGAGGAGTTCGGCTTCGGTTCTTCCCGTAAGCTCGAAGATTGAAATGTTAACGCGTGACCTAGAGAAGTAAGGTAGTAAGCGGAAGGCGGCATATCGAAGACGAGAAATAGAGCCATCGAGCTCAGCGAGGAGGTAAGCTCCTCCTCGAGTTCTCCTTAGCACGACCATAGGCCCTAAGTATCGAGGCTTGGTCTTCCGATCTAACTCCTTCTCTACCCTCGTATTGCGCACCAGCACGAGATCGCTAGGCGCGAACTCGTACGCTCTTATCGAGCCCTTCACTCTAGCCTCGAACTCTTTCGCAGACCGACACCGCGCGGCGTATACCTGGTCTCGGACCCTCTCGAGATCTTCCTTTCTTCGTTCGAGCTGCCTACACCGGTGAGAAATCAATTCCTCGGTTGAGTACTTATCCTCGTCCCATTTCGTGAGGAAAGTAGCCTCTGCGAAGTCGAAAGGAAGCCGCGGCTCTATACCGTGTACCATCTGGTAAGGGGACAGCTTCGTGGACTTCGCTATCGTTACCCTCTCTGCCCAGAATACGTAGGCTGCGTGGCTCGCCCACTTCGACATATCTCCCTCGCAGGTCTTCACTAAGGCCTCTCGTACCGTAAGGTGTCGCCTCTCGACGATCCCGTTGGCTTGTGAGTTATACGGCGAGATCTTGATGTGATTGATTTTGTAGGTACTCGAGAGGAAATCGAGGGCTTGCACGAAGGCTGACCCGTTGTCGGTCACTATCTCGCCGACCGCGCCCCATCGACACAAAATCTGTTCGAAGATGAACTTCCCAAGTACTTTGCCTGTCTCGGAACGCAGCATCTGCCACTCGGGGTAAGCGGTTAAGGAACACCTAGCTTGGACAATATATCTGAACCCGTTTGACTTCGGCAGATTCATCGAGTCCATATATGCCTTGTAAAATAATGGCTCGGGCATGGCTACGACCGGGGGAATATGGAGTTTATCCATTCTTCGAATCTGGCACTCATGGCACGTCCGGACAAACCATTGTACGTCTGAACTTATGGACGGCCACCAGAAACTGATCAGTAGTCTCATTTTAGTGGAGAACGCGCCTTTATGACCCAAGCCATCGTGAGCTTGCCGCAACAAGTCCAGTCGCTTCTCGTAGGGTGGCACTAGCTGGTGCTTCCCTTTTGCTTCCCGACGCCAGAGTTCGCCGTCCTTGACGAAGAATCTGGTGGCATACCGTATCAACGCCTCGAATTGTGAGTCAGATAGTCCCGAGGGGCGTTCGCTGGTTTCGAGGAGGCGTCGAGCGAGCTCTAGCCTCTCGTCCCGCTCCTTTTCCCTTCGTGTCCTAGGAACCTCGACATCAGGCGAAGCATCTGTCCCTTCGGATTGAGATGATACCACCTGGGCTGCGACGATCCCCTTCGAGCTTCCTCTCGGCATTTCCCTCTCCTCAAACAAGCTTCCGTGGATCGGCCGGCTCGAGCCCCATTGCTCGAAATAAGTCTCCGGCTTCTCCCCTCTTTGCGGATTGACGACTTCAATGGCGAAGGTTCCCACATCGTCGATCCAGTCCTCATACTCGTCGTCCTCGATGGGGTCTTCTTCAGCTCGGGGTCGCCTTGATAACCCATCGGGACCCTTGTGTCGATCTGCAGGTACGTGGATCAGCTCGAATTCAAAGAGTAAGATACCTGCGATCCAGCGGTTGATGGACGCGTTGGGTTGGAGATCGGGATTATTGATCATCCCTTTAATGTACTTGGCGTCTACCTCGACTGCCAGATCCTTGACGCCGAAGATATAATTGCGCACGTCCCTCAAAGCCCGGAAGAGCCCGAAGAGCTCTAACTTCGCTTGACTGTACCGACTTTCTCGGTCGTTGAGAGCGATCGAGCCGTACCTCGAAGGGTAACGCTTGCCGTCTTCGCCGATCTGTAACAGTAAGTACCCTACCGCGATATGAGAAGTGTCGACGGCTAAGATAACCCTTCGACCCGACTTATAGTCGATGGGCCGAAGAGCCGGCGAATGCACTAGCGCATCCTTCAAATCGTCCATGGCCTCCTCGTGTTCCTCCTCGAACCGGAAGAAAACTCCCTTCTTCGTGAGCTCGATCAGAGGTCTCGCTCTCTTCGCGAAGTCCTTGATGAAGATCCGGCAATAACTGCATAGTCCCAAGAATCCGCGGACTTCTGTAACGTTAGTGCAGTATGGCCAGTCCCGAATTTTCTGGACTTTGGACTCATCTGGGATTCTGCCCTCGAAGGACACCTTATGCCCTACCACCACTATCGAAGGTGCCGCTACCACAAACTTCTTTGCCGACACAGTGCCGCCGACATACTTGATGCGCTGAAGCACCCTATTAGTGTTCTCGAGGTGTTCCCAGATGAACCTCCGAATCCCTGGATTTCCTTCGATCGTCTCGTAAGTCCCATCCTCCTTCGGGTAGCGCGTTCTCGGTCCCTTCACAGGGATGTCGTCGATGAACGGCATAGTAACCTCGGGAGTTTCGTCCTGTAGGGTGAACGAGACGTCTCCGTGAAAGACTTGTACTGCGTTCGTGTACCCCATAGGCAGCTTCGTCAACCGAAATGTCCCGATCGGCGTTTGGAACGTCGTGAGGTCTCGATAGTCCTCGTGAATGACTCGATGGTCGTAGCCTACCATCAAGTCGTACATGCCGAATACCGCATGCCCAGCAAAGGCTTCCGCAATACTATCGACGTGTGGGGGCACTGCCGAATCCTGAATTGAGACTGCGTTCAGCGGCTGCAGATCATGAACGAGACGTAGTGATTTTCCATCCTTCTTCACCACACAGAACCATCTCGATCTGTACGAAGATGTCGAAGGTTCGTAAACTCCAGCCGCGATTTTCTCCTTGATGATCCCGACGACATCCGAGTAGATTGCCGGCGGTATCGGAATATTTCTATACACCCACGGCTTGTGGGGTATGGTAGGGATCTTGAGGGGAGGGAAGATATCTTCTCTAAACGTCCCTCGCTCGCTCGCGTCCCACGCGAAAGCTGTCTCGTGAGCTCGAACGAGCCACTTGACGAGCTTCAGCTCCTCAGGCCAGAGGAATCCTCCAGGGTCCCAGTCGAACTTCTCCCCCCTTTCCTTGGTCAACCTCTTTCCAGGTTCCCACTCTGGGGGCCGCAATGGCAACTGAGGTAAGTCCGCCAACGGGTCGCCTACCATTCTCCTCTCCACTCTAAATTCCGCAGGGGTATCGGTCGCCACGGGGCGAACCTTCTTAGCCACCGGCTTATACTTGAAGACACGGAGGTCTGGGCCTTCGTCCTGGAAGCCATCGGTCAGCGACTGGACCACGTACGAGCTCGAAGGTAAACTTGAGGACTCGGCGTCCTCCTCACGAATAATCTGGGGGGTATCCACGTTCCCCCACTTCTCCTCGATAGAGCCTCGCTGATCCTTCCTGATCCGATCGACCTCCGGTCCCTCGGCCTGCCCTCGCAACTCGGCCTTCATCTCCAATTCCCAATTCCCCCCTTCTCGAACCCCATTCGGCAACTGCGCGCATGATCCGTTTTCCCTCGTTAAGTTCTTCGTCCCCATGTCCTCGTTTCCCCCTTTCCGTTCTGAGCCGGCTGACGCCTCTAAATCTGGCTTCGACGCCGAGATATGTACACGTTTGTGTATACACGAGTTTCGCTTAAAATCATATACGTTCCATCCGTCACTGTACACCGCTATAGGCCGAGCTAGATAGCCCGACGTTACAGGGGTGGCCATTCCCGTCCATTCGTCTCCTCGTTGGCGATTCGAATCCCTGACGACGTCTAAAAACCCTTCTCGATCTTGATTTCCTTTACGATCCTCAGCCTGCTCCCCATTCGACGATGATATTCAGCATGCGCGATCGGGTCTCGGAATTGCGGCGCCCTCACGTATCGTCCTTGCTGACGAGGGGTTACCGTTATACGCCTTCCCGAGCCCGGCTCGGTGATCTCGACCTTCTGGTCGCCATTGGGGAAGTCTTCGGTCTTCGCTCGAAGAGCACACGTGAAGGGCCGTCCGAGGAGAATATCGAAGGCGGCGTTTTTGACGACCTGGACAGGTACGCACACCGTCACCCCTCCGAAGTCGATGGGGCAGTCGCTGATGACTCCTTCGGTCTCCTCTCTCCCTTTATTCGCCGTCTCCATCGTGATACTGCCAGTCTTTCTCGACAGGGAGCCGAAGCACCTCCGCGATCTCCTTTCGCAATGCTACGATCTGCGACCCGCTATCCAAAATTCCTTCGACTGACGACCTGCCCGGCGACTTCGACGGCTACGAAGGTCAGAGGCATCGTCGACAGCCTCTGGATCTCTGGCTCTTCCTTCTCGCACTCGACGCTCGCCACCTGGGCCTCCTCGGTCTCTGCCTCGACCCGTTCTTCCCCGTCTTCGGTCTCGACTGCAGCTAACGCGCCAGCTGGGAGACTGTCGGCAGGCACTCTCTTGGCCGAGGTGTACTCCCGCACGACTCTCTGGATCGGTTTGAGGGCCAACAGGTCCCTCACAGGTATTGGAACTGTTATGTCGAGCATGGTGCCGAAGGTTTTCTGTTCCACACCTGGGGACATCCGCGGGCGCTCTGTAGCGGAAGGTAGAACTTCCTGGGTACTGCTCGAGGATCATTCGAGACGTTCGAGGGCCTCTCTGCCTGCTTCCCTTTACCCTTCGAGGGCGCCTCTTTCGATGTCGTCGGCCCTGAGTTCTTCGAGGGGGCACTCGGTATCACGACTCCATCGAACCTCTGCCTGCGCTGTGACTGGTCCCTCTCATTAACGGCTAGGGCATACTCGAGATCAGCTTCCTGCTGCTCGAGCTCCTCTTGAATGGCCCAAACTCCCTCTTCCTCGTCACCCGAGATCACTTCCTCGATTCTCGCTGTCGTCGCCATCTGCGCCGAGGCTAGGTTCGGCTCTCGGCTCTCGACTACGAACAGATGCGCTCCCTGGGCACCGGCTTCTGGTCTCGGGGCGGCTGTGGCCTCTCCTCCTACTCTGCCCTCTGCTGGATTGTGCTCCTCCAACCAACGATCGATCTCCGCCTTCAATGACCTGTTTGTCCGACGAATTGGCGTGCCGTCGGGGAAGCAAATTTGCCCGTTTACGATCTGACACTTTCCTTCTCTCAGGTAATTCGACCGCAACTGGCAATACGACGCCTGGTGACCGACTAGGAAGCAGAAGTAGCAGAGGCAGGTCTGCGGGGTTTCCTCGTCCCGTGAACTGATTACCGCCTTCGAGGTTTCCCATTGCGGCTCGTTGCACGGCCGCCTCGGCTCGAACCTGCGGTTGCCGCTGGACCAAGTCCTGAGCGACTCGAGTCGCTTCTTCCCCTCCCGAAAGCTGCACTATCCCCCTCTTCGCCGTCTTACTCCTTGTCGTCTTAAACCTGTCGCGCATCAAGAATTTCAACTCTGCTACGACGCAGTCCAGGGGCCATGGTTCTTCGCTTGAGCGGATCCCGAAGCGGAACTTCAGGTTCAAGAGTACTTCTCGTTTGAGCTCGGGGTCGAGACCTTCGAGGATGTATCCATCAAAATCGTCTGAGGTGATCTTCCTTTTGTCGAAGAGGTACCTCGCGATCTCATAATATTTGCGGAAATATTCGCCCAGATCCTCCTCAGTTTCGATATCCTTCCCCATCTGCTCCTTCACCAAGTCATACAAGTCCTGTTTCACAAAGGTCTTTTCTAACCTCGAAGCCCCCGGATAGATCTCGACGAGGTTCTTAACGAAGTCGTTCCAATTGGCCGGTCCCCGCTCTACGATGGCGTTCCAAAGGGTTACCACATCCTTGTCGAGGTACCAGCACACCCACTTAATCCACTCTCTCTCTTTCGTACATCCTGCTCCCTCACACAAGAACTGGATCTCCCTGAGATAACCCACGAGGTCCTGCGCTTTTCCCGAAAACTTTGGCGCTTTGGGCGACCCTCGATGTGGCATCTTGTCGAGAGGCTCGGGGGCTCTTGAGTCTGCGATCCCTCTCCCCAACATCTCCAGTACTGCCTGCGCCTCCGACTCTCTGCTCCCGTGTGCCCTTTCGTAGGGGCGTGCTTCTTGAGGCCTTCTCTCTTCCTGCAATCTGCCAAAACCCTCGAGGGCCCTCCTCAGTGGTTCGAGGGGTTCTGATAGCTGACGCCTCATTGTCTCGGGGTACGTTTCCTCTCTCCTCATCACTGCCGGCCTCTCCTCTCTACTCCTCGGTCTTTCCAAGTTGTAGTAATCCTCGCGTGCCCCACCTCTACCGTACTCAGGCCTACCGTGAGAACGAGACCTCGCACGGAGGTAGTGACGCGGGGGCTGTCTGTAATAGTCTGCGTTGGTTGGGGTAATGGGTCTTTGGTTCCGAGGAGGCGAGAGTTCCTGTTGATAATGCCTATCGTGCGGGGATCGACTTTCCTGCGAGCGCCTTCTAGAACGAGACCGAGGTCGCTCGACAGGGTAATCTCGGTCGAAGATATCTCCCTGAGGGCGTGAGCGCCCTCGTTCCTCCCACGCAAAGATCTGTCTCCTCTCCGTGTCTGGCACAGCTCTATCTTCGAGCGCCTCTCGAGGCAAGGGCCTCAGATCGATGAGGGGTTCTGCTCTGTGTGGCGGCGATTGCCTTCGATCATAGGGATCGGTCTCTCTTCTCGTAACCCTGGCCTCTGGCCACGCGTCCCTCGCATCCCGTGTGAGTGGTGAGTATAGTCTCGGTGGCGAGCCCCTTCGCTCGCCTGGCCTTGGAGAATTGCGTCCGCCTTCCGAGTACCGTGGCGGCTGAAACCCTCGTGAGGATGCCATGATGTTCTCTAACTCGCGTACAGTCGTGTGGGATATGGGAGTCAGTGGGGATAACGAGTCTCGTAAGATCCGAGCTGCTTCTTCAGCCGAGTTTAAGTCCTCTTCTGGTGAAGACGCTACTAGTGGGGATGGGGACCTGTAAGCTGTAAATAGCGTCTCAGGTTGATTCGACGTAGTTGGTAGAGCTGATGAATCTGAGATACGGGCACTGATGTGTAACGAAGCTGATGGATCTGAGAAAATGGAAGCTGGGACTAGTGTTGGCGACGTGGCAGGTGGTAACGATGACGCGATGTTGGCTGGGGATGGTATGTCTGCGTGACTTGGGTTAATTAGCGGCTCTGTCTCGAGAACCTCTCTCAATCTCCTTTGTCTTTCTTCTTCGGCAACGCGAACCGCAGTTCTACGAAGAGTATACCTGTGTGCCAGAATTCCTAAAGAAGCCCCTCGCAGTGGGCTCCAGATGTAAAGATGAGTGGGAAAAGACCCTAGGAATAGGTCAAAGTCTCCTAGTGAGAGAGGGGGGTGAATTCGACCCAGGAGGCTTGAGTTGCCTGGTGTGGAGTCAAGGAGTAAGCAGAAAGACTGAAAAAACGCGCCCTGAAATCCAAATAAAACCCAAGATAACGTCTAGGGACTGTCTGGGGATGGAGAAGTAATATTCCGAGTCTTATTTCGTCTTATTTCTGGCTTCTCGTCTGGGGTAACTCGTCTGCTATTCTTCTAAGTATGTACAGTATGCTCGAAGTACTCGCGCGGGCTTACATAAGCCACAACGCGTGCAAACACTAAGTAAAAAAACAAGAAAAGATAAAAGAAAACAAATCAGTAAGTAAAAACAATGAAATAAATGAAATATCCTGGTAGGGAGGATACTTTCCCTACAGCGGCCAAACAGATACTGAGGTACCTACAAGGAACAAAGGACTATGGAATAATGTATTGTGCAAAGAAAGGTGATACTGCTACCCAAATATTCCAAGGGTATGTAGACGCGAGCTTTGCTAATACAGAGAACCGCGCATCTGTCACGGGCTATGTATTCTTAGCTCAAGGGGGAGCCATTGTTTGGGGCTCGAAGAAACAAACCTTAATCGCACTGTCAACAACCGAAGTGGAATATGCCACGCTGGCTAAATGTACTCGAGAATGCGTATGGCTACGAAAACTATATGCAGAGCTAGGGTACAGGCAGACAGAGCCAACTAGAATAATGACAGATAGCGAGGGAGCCCGGGCTCTAGCCTACAATCCCCAGTTTCACGCCCGGACGAAACACTTTGATATCTCTCATCACTACACGCGTGAGAAGATCGACCAAAAGAAGGTCGAGATCTGTCATTGTTCGGACAGGTACCAAACAGCCGACATACTTACTAAAGCGCTACCTAGAGACAAGCACGAGAGGCATACCAAGGAAATGGGTATGACCCCAGCTTGAGGGGGAGTGTTGGTATCGCGGAGTAGATACCGGCATCCCGTCCAAAGGACTCTAAGGTAGTAGAACGTTCTTCATTAGAGTAGACTATTCTAGAATAAAGTTCACACACAGTATATAAGCCCGAATAGACAGGGCGAACAATACAATCAATTATCTTATCAATAACTCCCACGATCGAGCGACTACTCTACACATTCATTATTAAATCCCCATTCCATGTGGCACATGTTTTGTAGGAACATATGTGTCCACCATCTGAAACTCCTCACTAGCATTGATGACTATCCTGATTATTATGATCCCTTATATTTCCCTCATTTACACCTGATGTTGGTTGGCTTCTGCCTTGAATAGTCAGCATCTAACATGTTGTTGCCCTGCTTACAGCAATGTGTGCATCTTCTATGATGGAATGGTCATTGCCATTGCTATCACAGGAAACCTTGAAGTGTGGTATGATGATGTGGTTGCTCCCAAAATATATCGGTTAGTTGTCAAAATATATTGCAAAATATAATTATATAAAGGCTATATCATGGGTAACTCAAGGTGATTGATTGGTCATATGTAGCACACATTGAGCCAAATGATATACCAATATACATATATGTAATATATCTGGGTTACCAAGACAAGCCACATAGTTCAGTCAACCATAGTCCTGAAACTGGGACACCCAGCATGTACATTTCCACCTAAAAGTGGGACTAGCCGATGTTGGCTGACCTTCCTTGAGGGTAGGTAATCCCCATCCCCCAGCCAGGTTGGCCGACTCCACATCTAGGAGAGGGGGGCATCCCCCAGCCAGGTTGGCTGGCCCCACTTCCAGGAGAGGGGGGCATCCCCCATGCAGGTCAGCCAACCCCATGTCCAGGAGAGGGGGGAATCCCCCAGCCAGGTTGGCTGACCCCATGTCCAGGAGATGGGGGCATCCCCCAGCCAGGTTGGCTGGCCCCACTTCCAGGAGAGGGGGGCATCCCCCATGCAGGTCAGCCAACCCCATGTCCAGGAGAGGGGGGCATCCCCCAGCCAGGTCAGCCGACCCCACATCCAGGAGAGGGGGGCATCCCCCATGCAGGTTGGCTGACCCCACATCCAGGAGAGGGGGGCATCCCCCAGCCAGGTCAGCTGACCCCATGTCCAGGAGAGAGGGGCATCCCCCATGCAGGTTGGCTGACCCCATGTCCAGGAGAGGGGGGCATCCCCCATGCAGGTTGGCTGACCCCATGTCCAGGAGAGGGGGGCATCCCCCAGCCAGGTTGGCTGACCCACTTCCAGGAGATGGGGGCATCCTGGGCATCCCCCAGCCAGGTCAGCTGACCCCACTTCCAGGAGAGGGGGGGCATCCCCCAGCCAGGTCAGCTGACCCCACATCAAGGAGACAGGGGCACCCCCCAGCAAGGTCGGCTGAACCACCTTCACACCTCGGCCAGACCCCCTCAAGGCCAGTTGGCCAGTGTCGGCTAGGCCCACTTTTAGGCTCAATTGTACATGTCGGGTGTCCCAGTTTCAGGCCAATCGTTGACTGAAGGGTCTGGACAAGCATAATGTAACCACATGTCATTTAATGAATATTTTGTACTTGTCCATTTGTGGAAATGGTCAAAGCATGGAAAATAATCACTAATAACTGTACAGTACATACAATATATATAATCCCTGCTGGAGGAGCCTTTTCGAGTTCTTCACTCTTGCCTCTGACTTTGATCCTCTGAGTTAGAGTCAGGGTCCATGAACTTAAAGGTAAGTCCGAACGAGATATGCCTAAATTAGGTAAGCTTTATTGTGTATGTCTAAATCTGGTACGTCTTTGTCATTTCCATTGGATCGTGGGTAAGTACAGTTATTGTGGAAAACCTACTTGTGGTGTCAGGCATGCCCTAAGCAGGGCAAGGGCTATGAGGCTCTACAAGTTCCATCCTAGAGTAATCTATATATAGTTGTTGATAAGTAAATAGTAGTTAAACAAATTATTACATGGTCAATAAAACTATTGGTGTCATCTTTTGTGTCTGACAGACAAGACTGCACCATATACAGATTATTGAGATTATTATGTGATGGAATAACTAACATTTGGTGTTTGATGTTGCCAGATCTATCTTTTTGATTCAAGCAGCAACACGCCATATCCAATATAGTTTTGACACAAGGCTTAAAGCATTATAATGCTATATATGACATTTTACACATTTTTAGTACATTATGCTTATTGCCAGATGAATATATTACCTTGGCATAAAATTAGGATTCTAGTGATAGCATGTCCATCACCATGTCTTTACCAAGTTTTGAGAATGTTGCATATCACATCCCAGTTGGATCTTCAAGCCAAAACTGTCTGCCCCCCCACAGAGCAAAGATGCCATGGGTTCACACATCTATCAATTGGACACGAAGAAGCTAAAGTTGTTGTCATATGCAGATTATGTCCAAGCTGATATGGTGAAGTGCAAAGGGAAATGCAAGGCTGTTGACGAAGAGCATTATATAGAGTCCCCATCTCCATCAAAGAAAGTATCCACTTATCCATGATCTGGTATACTATCCTCCAATGACTTATCTGAAGTAGACATGATGGATATCTAAACTGATCTGTCATGTACTGTTGTTATATGTGATGTTGAAGTTTCAGGCAGTTCAAGATGTTTACATTGGAGTCGGGGACTGGCGCTGTTGGCGCCGCTACGGATATTCTAGTCCCAGCTTTGTACATGCTGCATGACGAGGGGTTTTCGTAGCACTTTGTAAGGGATCCACCATGGGTTTCTCTAGATTGCCTTTGGTAATCGTCACCAACACACAGTGGTAACGACTGGTAACGGTCGTGGAAATCATCACCGTCACCTGCTGTCATGCTACATGATCCATCATCTAGGTGGATATTTTATGCAATAGAGGGTGAAATACTGGAATGAAACCCTGAAGACTGCAGTGTCCCACAGAGAAGAGTTTCCTTCGATGCTTCATTCCCCTCAAGGTAGGATCCCACACTACGAAATACGTGGTCTGTATTGGACAGTTCTGCATTGCTAACCTCGAAAGAGGAGACTCTCAGTCCCACATTTGGCAAGACAAGCCTCGCAAGATGTAATCTGGATTGATTTCTAGATGATGGCATGGCAAATTACAAGGAGGACAAGTCAAAAGTGTGCCACTCATTGGAAGCCGTGGATGGGCCCCCCTCGATGAGACTCCCAAGTGCCAGATAATCTGTCGGTGGAGTTGGCAGGGCTTTCCTACCACACCGGCATCAACGAGAGTAAATTGGTGGTACTCCTCAACAACGTGGCCGTCGAAGCTCTATCGACTGCCAAGTCCACTCTCGAAGATGACACTGAAAGCCAGCAATCGGCCTGCAGACCACATAGATAAAACCTGGTATCCGTCTGTCGTGCGACCTCGACAGAGAGAACATACACCCAGACTTCATGGTTTTGCCACTGACTGCTTTCGGCGATGACAACGGGCACAAAGTCAACAAGGCGTCTGTCAATTTCACTGCCATGTTCCGTGTGGGGGAGTCGAAGAGCGCGAGGGAGGGTCCCATAGTGGGAGTGCAACGATACATGAAGGAAGTCAAACGTGCGCAACCATGGCTCAGGTTTGTGACTGGCATGACGGTGGGCAAAGGCTTTGTCGCTCTCTACACGGAGGCTGCAGTAGAATAGAACACATTGAGCTGTCATTGACCGATGCGTCGAGGATATTGTCCTAGACATTGTCTTGGCAGAGAGAAAGTCATTTGTCCACAACTATTATGCTGCCTGGGCAACCCTGCACACACGTCTCGATCAATCTCCAGGTCGACACGGTCTATGAATGATACGGCTTCTGCCACGACAGTAGCTACCAACTCAGAAGCTTCAGGCCTCACGACTCGGAACCCTGGTATATAATGCACAGTACCCCACTGGCACACCTTCTAGTCTGTCATCTAGAATCTGTCACTGCATACAGTACTATAGTACAGGCTACCCAACACCCAATGAAATGATGGCGGTGAACACTAGATATACGAATCATAATATACCTAGCCATCAAGTGCATAAATATATTTACCTTCCTCACCTGCATAGTCTTTCAGCCATCCCTGAAGAACTATCGACGAACTGACAATGACTGACTTTACGCTTATTTTCAGAGAACAAGATCCAAGAGACTTGTGATCATTCACTCTGGCATTTGCGTGACGTCAGGTGCCGAGGGGCATCACATGACCGCAGCACATCCCGATCAGGGTAGATTCGTAGATACGAGCTTGGTTGCGACTAACAGAGCAACCACAGTTTGTGTCGTGGATCCTTGGGTATTTTATTTTATTCGTTGTCTCTTACTGATCTGAGGTTTCCTGTGGGGTATGCAGGATCGATGTCTTTGCAAGTGAACTTGTCTAGCAGGGACATCAGTGACGCGTATCAGAAGGTCGTCGCTGGAAAGGATATCAACTGGGCACTTCTCACTTATGAAAAAGGTGGAAACGATTTAAAAGTTCAATCTACCGGTAATGGCGGACTCGAGGAACTGATCGAGGAATTCTCCGATGGGAGGTACGCAGACGTCCCATCGCACACCAGAACCAGGCTGATGCATCCCTAAGGATCCAGTATGCATTCGCTAGAGTCATCGACCCTAACGTCAGTGCTCCAACCGATATTTGTAGTTATCTTGTCTAACATCTGCACCGTTGTCTCAGAGCCAATTACCCAAATTCGTCCAAATCAATTGGTGCGGTGACGGCGTTCCGGAAGCAAAGAAAGGTCTTTTCCATACGCATTCAAGTTCCGTAGCCAGATTCCTGCGTGGAACTCACGTCGTCATCAATGCCCGTAACGAGGTATGTCAGTGTTACATTTTACTCCATGTCATCGTGACGTCCCTTTGGAGGCGGACATCGCTCTACCGGTGATCATGAAACGGGTTGAAGCAGCTTCTGGTGCCAAGTATTCTGCTCATAATGAGCAGGCGCGCAAGTTCGAACCAATCGCACCTGTGGGGACAAACTACACGCCAGTTGGTAGGCCAGATATAGCAGGAATGCGGAAGGCGCAGCCTGTGTCAAACCCTTCCCCATCTATTACTCCATCTCAGTCGTTTACCTCCGGACCGCCAGTTGCAACATCGGCACCGAAGCCTGCGATCCCAAGTGCTCCCCGTCCCACTGTTCGTCCTTCGGTGGCAATTAACTCCAAAACCGCCGCGGCAACAAGGGCACCTGTTGATGCATGGGAAGATGCTTCTACTGCACCTCCGCTTCCTCAGGCTTCTTCTCGCTCTTCTACATTATCAGCTACTTCGAGACCGGTGATGATCCATTTCATAAGTTGCACATTAAAATTGACTGCTGGAATAGACATATACGTCGTCCACGCGTGTTATATCTCCACCTGCCCCGGCCGTGTCGTCAAATGCTCCAACAAAGCCTACAGAAGATGATCGGATTGGCCCCGTTGTAAGTCATACCCCAGTCCGTTGTACTCGGCATTCCTGATCCTTGTTATGTCTCACTTCCAGGGGACAGCGTATACCCCCATCAAGCTTACCCCTGGAAAGCTTAAAAACCCGTTCGAAAGACGGGTCGAAGAGATACAAACGGCATCGTTTGCGAGGAGTACATCCTCTGGAGGTCCTAAGAAGCTTACCTGGAGTGAACGCCAGGCTCTAGCAAAGAAGCAAGCAGAGGAGGAGGAGCAACGAAGCAAGGCTGCCTCTTGGAAATCATCTGCCCCCACGGCATCTTCTGGACCGTTTGGTCCCCGTATAGATGCAGCTGCAGGAGCAGCAAACGAGTCAGAGTTAGAAGTGGAGGCTGTGCCTCCGGTCTGTATTCAATCCTGTCGTTTCTCTTCCCTTTCACTGACATCGTTTCGACCCAGCCTCCCCCTCCCCCTGCTCCTCCGCTTCGCATTCGTCCACAGTTAGCTCCCGAGCCTGTCCCTGTCCCTGAACCCGAGGTTGAACCGGAGGATGAACCAGTGCCCCCTCCTCCGCCCCCGCCTCCGCCACCTCCACCACCTCCAGCACCAGTCGCGCCTGTTCCCGCGTCTGTAACTGAAGACGAGGAAGTACCTGTATGTTATCTTACAAGCCATCTGAAGCATGTAAATTGATTTCGCTATCAGCCACCGCCACCCCCGCCACCGCCACCTCCCCCACCTCCACCGGTTGCCCAAATGGCTGCTATCAGCATGGAGCCAGAACCCGAACTCGAACCCGAGCCTCTGCCTGTATCCTCTGTGAAAACTGGTCAAGGTATTTGTGCAGTTGTACTCTTTGACTACGAGGTGTGTGCAACTTGCAATTTTCACGTTTTCTGAGTAACCTATGACGTGTCATAGGCGGCAGAAGACAACGAAATTAATCTAAAGGAAGGCGATTTGATTGAGCAAATCGAAGAAGTTGACGAGGGATGGTGGTGCGGTGTAGCACCCGATGGCAGAATGGGGCTCTTCCCTGGTGCACTATATATTACTGGGCAGCTGACGCGCGGTGCTAATTCGCTCTTTTCAGCTAACTACGTTGATCTTGTCGCCAAACCTGAAGATCAGGAGGCACCACAAGAGGATGAATTTATTCCTCCGCCCCCTCCTCCTCCTCCTCCACCACCACCACCGCTACCTGCAACAGAGAACGAAGGTGTAGTGGCAATTGCTCTATATGAGTACGTTCATGGATGTCTTTGTTTTCTTGCTGTCTGATTGTTTGACCATGTTCAGTTATGAGGCCGGTGAGGATAATGAAATATCGCTCCGCAACGGCGAACGAGTTACGGAGATTGAAGAGGTCGGCGACGGTTGGTGGCAGGGACGCAACTCGAGTGGTAATGTCGGAATGTTCCCAGGTCAGAAGGTTTCTTGGTAGCACCGTACTCTCTGCTCTAACCGCCCTTCATTAGCCAATTACGTGGATTTGGTTGAGTAGTAGCAACGTGACGGGATATGCGGTGCATCCAAAACAAAGAGTGCTTCCAGGAAGTTTGTTAGCGTAGACAGAAGAACTTGGGATGTACATCTACAGATACTATTAGTGTTTGCTATACTTGGTGCTGGCTTTAGTAAGGGGTTCATGAGGCACGCCTGACAACCAGTTACCACATGCTCTGAATCATTCAAACAACCTTCAGTTGACATACGCCACTGTTCGATATCACATCGAGGCTCGGGGCCTCGTTGAGCCAACGTTATTCACAAATTCGTTCACTACTACCATCGCGTTCACAACCGACCACTTCAACACCCGACCACGATGCCCCCAAGTCTTAGGCAAAGGCTCGCAGCACTATCACTGGCTCCTTCGTTTCCTTCAACCCCATTGGGAACGGCAGGACCGAACTCACTGACCGGGTCAAGGAAGTCGTTCGTACCTCCCTGGAAACGGGGAAGTTCCCATGTCGCTGGTAACGAGCCAGGGGAGAAGGAGAGGGTGAAGGAGTTGATGGGTAAAGTCATCTTCCAGGCTGGGGTAGATTATGAGTGAGCATTTTGCAATACGCTCGTGCTATATTCATCATCTCGAACCCTTAAACCCTGGCAGAACGAGACCAATGTACGTTTGTATGATTTGACATGGCCCGCGTTTTCACCATTCGGCCGGTTACAGGGTTATCATGTGCGCGTCAGCCTTACCGGACCCACAGGCAGTGTCCTACGATTCGTTGTTATCGTACGTTTCGACCATACCCCTCAGTTACCGTACCTGTGCTGACGTCCATCAATCCATCAAACTAGCTGTATTATGTCGTACCTCGACCTATACGGTGCGTTTCGTCTCCTGAAGTAAAACACTATGCTCATAATTAGTAGTGGAGTCCGATTATACCGTAGTCTTCTTTGCAGCCGGTGCCAAGCATATCCCGAGCTGGAATTGGATATGGAGGGCGTACCGCAGCCTCAGTCGGAAGTATCGTAAGAATCTGAAGCGCCTGGTAAGTATATAACAGTCAGCCTTCGAGGTACTCGGCTGCTGACGTCCCTTGTAGTATATCGTACATTCGTCATTCTTTTCCAAAAGTATGCAACAACACTCCGCGTACATGTCTTATCCGGTCCTGACTACGAATCGCAGTGCTCTTCTCGCTGGCGGGTGCCGTCATCAGGTCAGTACCATACAACTCTGGCAACTCTTGTGTTAATCACATAGTCCTAGTCCCAAGTTCTTCCGGAAGATTGTGTATATCAATACTTTATCCGACCTCGCCCACCATGTTCCCCTTACTCAAATCGATATAACAGCTGAAGTTTACAAGTTAGTCTTTGTTCCTTATGATGCAAACGTATTACTCACTTTCTACTCAAGAGAAAATCTCAAGTACGAGAAAGAGGTCACCATGCCAATACCTATACGTGCCAGTCTCTTCGGCGTGCCACTGGAGGAGCTGATGGGCTACGACGGAGAGAAAGACAGTATTCCACGGGTCGTGAAAGACGCAATTCAGTATATTCGGGAGAGCGGTATGTACACCTTGATAGCTATGTCTATCTATTACTGATTTGCACTAGGCCTGAACGAGGAAGGACTTTTCAGACGATCGCCGAGTTCCTCATTACTAAAACAAGTCCAAGAAGCCTATGATCGGGGTGAGGGGACATTGATCAA
The DNA here is from genome assembly GCA_024613145.1 of Pisolithus marmoratus. Lineage (NCBI taxonomy): Eukaryota > Fungi > Basidiomycota > Agaricomycetes > Boletales > Pisolithaceae > Pisolithus > Pisolithus marmoratus. The sequence goes on from JANFAE010000137.1 coordinate 88,821, forward strand.
GCGTCGTATGCCGTACTGACTGACTTCCCAAGGCCAAGTCGTGTCTCTCCCAACATTCGACGACCCTCACCTAGCATCTGTCTTACTAAAGAAATATCTTCGCGACTTACCGGACCCGGTCTTCCCAGAGACAATATACCCCATCATCCGGCAATGTCCAATGCCGTCTGAAGATCCTACTGACATGTCCACTATAATATACATCCGAGACACCTTATTTCCTCAGCTCAAACCTTGCGTGTACATCCTGCTGAGCCACATCCTACGTAAGTTATTCTGATTGGCGATTGTCGGAACTCGCTGGCTGATAGTGTATCTCGCAGAACTTCTCCACGAAGTATCGTTGCATTCCGCAAGCAACCGTATGGATGCGCGTAACCTTGCTATTGTAATCTGCCCGAACCTTGTGAAAGGTTCCAATCCTTTGAAAGATGTCACGATATGTGCAGTACCGGGAGATTCAACACATGAGAACAACTTTGCACCCCCGGTTTCCGATGCTTCACAGGCCGCATCGTTCGGTTCCCCCGTATCCAATGGTTCCGCCTCGGAAGGGAAAACCACTTTGGGGGCTATCCTGGTGCTTTGCATCCAGCGCTACTACGAAATTTTTGATGAAGTACAAGATCGGTCCGAACCTGTACGGCCTTCACCAAGGCGGTTTTCTCGTTCTGTGTCACCACCGGCTCCATCCTCCCCCTCCGCGATATCTACATTTGGTTCGAAAGCATCACGACCGTTGAGTCTCTCCATGGATGATGAAGATAGCGTGGATGATGCTATGCTCGTCATGCCCATTGGACCCAACGCTAACACTGCTTCTCCTCTGAGCGCTGGCGAAGACAGTGCCAAGGACGTGCCATCAAACGGCATGACCACGTTCCCTTACCAGCCCCGTCAACGCAAAGTCGTTTTGGGTGGCGAGGTGCGTTCCCTCCACAATGATCGCAGCGGAGACAGCTATCCCTCGACAAGGAGTAGGACGCGTTCCATCATTAGCATAGCCCGAGCAGAAGATAGTCCAGGCAGTAACCGGGGTTCAATATCTATTAGGAGGAGCGCCATTCACAAGTCGACTGGTTCCGGAGTGGAAACAATAGGAATCACAGCTGGCGGATTCTTCACACCTCCAACTACCATTTCTCCGCCTCGTTCGCCGCCACCCTCTTGAGGTTCCGGTGGCAGATGAGGACATGTACCTCAGGTCGTTATCTCTGCATTCACGGATATCTATTGTATCTGGTTCTTCCCGCTATTGTAGGCTGACTAGAATGGAGTGTCTTTGTTGTGGAATTGAGAGTTTACATCAAGGGTTGCATTACGATGGTTGACAAGCTTTCTTTCATTGATCGTACAGTATCGTAGCCCATATGCCCTTCCATGTCCATGTCACCATTTATGGCGAAATTCCATCCCACGATAACTTTCCCCCGTTTGGAATAGCATGGCCAACTTTCCGCTTGGTAATTCGCATTCTGGGCGCCGTCTCTTTAGACCCTTCCTGAAATCCAGTACTTGCTGCACGTCCAGCGCAAGGGCACGAAAGCAATCTTCTGATGTACTCGCGAAGGGATTGGATATCTTTGGTTGAGTGCCGTTTTTGGCAGGAGCAGCGTTATCAGAGCATTCCTTCGGGCGCGGATTCGTTGCTTCACCCAACGGCTCAGTAAGGTTTTCGTTGACAGGCACTTCAGGGGTTTCCCGACGGTCTTCAACGTTATCAGATCGTTGTTGGTCAGAAGTAGTATTAGTGTCAGGCGTCGTGCCACCCTGAGGCTTCGGATTACTCTCTTGCGAGCCGTCGGTATCGGATCTGTTGCGATAGAGACGGACCAGAGCATGACTCGCAAATGTGATCTTCCTTGCTGGCTTGTCGCCATTCGTCTGTTTGACATTAGAAAATGCAGTGTTGGAGGTGTTGGAGTTCACCACAGCAATGTCGCTAGTCGCTCCGATTTTGTCTGATAACTTGTTGATAGACAGGGGCCGATTAAGATTGCCGGATCGCAAATCGAAACCCGGAAACCGGGATCGTCTACGGGCCGTCGGGAGGCGGGTGAAATCGATCGTACGCACCGGTTTCGGCTTTGGAGAAATGCGATGGATCCGGTTAACGGAGAAGCACGAGTGATCTGGCGCGGCACTGGCCTCGTGGGCTTGTACAGCTTGAAAAGACGAAACTTGGTCCGCAGAGTTGGAAACGCGAGGTGGCCCCACGGCCACGCTCGCGACAGCATGGTCGTCAAGCTGCTGGTTCTTTGCAGAGGTATTCCCAATTGTTATAAAAGGGTTGAAGTCATCTGAAGGGTGATGATGACATATGAGCTGAGGTGTGCTGTTCAACTTGTCGTGATTGGGTGTGAAAGATGGTTCGAAGCGTAATTTTCGCAGTTTTCTTGGTCGACGCGGAATCCCGTCTTTGTCGAACTCGGAGAAAACGTAGCAACCACTCGGAGAGTCAAAGTATGCGGATTCTCGTTTGCGTTTGTGGCCTGGTATGCTAGGCGGAGGGGTGCTTGGTGTATGGAGTTGGATTAGAGTATTAGAGTCGTCAGTGGACTGGTCTGGTCGAGTCTCTGAATCAGCGTGAATAACTCGGTATGGGGAACCAGGAATGAAAAGCTCTGAATGATGGGAAAGTGGTGCCGGGTCAGCAGACACGCAAAGTGAGTCGGTGCGTTCCCAGAGGGTCGCAGCGGGTATGGATAAATCCTCCGTACCATCAAGCACATACTTCGCCACCGGGACTCTGAACCCACTGTCGACACAGTGCACGATCCATCCCGCATGTATGACCTAAAACGCCCAAAACGCCAGGCGTGTGAGAGCTAGACCGTCGCAACTATGTATGCACCACGCGTGCCACGCGTCAAGGTGTTCTCGAACTTACTGTGACCGACTTGGAGGTCAATGCAGTAACCCACTCATCTGCGGTGTCCATAGCAAAGCAGTAGGTAGCTCCAGAGCGCGAACGTGGGGAGTAAATCTCTCCCCCGTGCGTAACTGCACTCGAGCCGACCTTCTGAGTAATGAAGTTTACGGGGTAGTGTGGACTTACTCCAACACTGCACTACGATACTTGGAACTTGTTTGCTGAAGCAGGCTGCAAGGGCAACTAGTGTTAATGTATGCTGCAGTGTTTGAGGATACTCACCACATCCAGAGAACAACTGCACAGGCTGGCCATCGTAGTTGATACCGAGTATTCTCTTGATGAAGTTGACGATCATGGTGGCCGAAGTGCAAGTCAATTTTATTCCATAATCAAGTGAAGCCACGGTCGGACTCCAACTTCATACGTGTCCCCACACCCTGAGAGAGGCATTACAAAGCCGCTTCATCTAATGAGCAATCAGACGAAGCCGGCCTTGTATTAAAGAAATAATAATGGTGGATATTCGTAAGTATATGTCACTGAGACAGAAGAACGGGAAGAAAAGGTAGAACTATTGTATCACAAGAATCAACAGAAAATTAGCCATTCTAAAGTAGAGGGGAAAGCCAAGATATCCCCCGGCAAGGGTAGCTTTTGCATTAGATAAACAAGAAGAAGGTTCCACTAGTCCAAGGGAAGGCCACAGACTATATCGGCATAGCCGATATGCACGCGAAATAGACTTACAATGGGAGTCCAAAAGACATACCCAGCAGTCTTCCAAAGTCTCCATCTGTCCCGTTAACCATTTCTCGTCCCGTTTGTTTTTTCTTCTGGCCTAAACCAGTCACGAGATTGCTCAAAGTCAATCCCAGCTTCCCCTGGCCTAAAAAGAGCTCGTGGGTCGAACTCATCCAGTGACGTCGTCACCAACTGCATAAACTCGGCTGTAAGGAAGCTTTCCGGAGGCTCAGACATGGACGACGTTGGTTGAGCTGTTGGCTTGAGAGTTGGCGTACCATTGACTGCCGAAGGTGATGATACAGCGATGGTCGAGCTTGTTGCGCTTGGCGTGGAAGGGACCGTATTTCCTTGGGAGTTACTCACGTTGGACGACCCTTGTCCCCCTGGCTGGATTGAGTTAGACAGATGGTTTTGCGTTGATCCATCGGGTGGACTAAGGCTTCTACGAGTACCAGATGGTTTGTTGTTATCTTCGAGTTGCATCTCTGGTGGAGGCATCATGTCGGCCGAATCTGCTACACGATTGCTCTGTGGCCCAGAGAACGCGCCTGGCGGTACTCTCCCGGGGTTGAATCCAGTATCTCCCAATGTCGGGATCCCCACGTTGCCAGCGGTGGCCGGACCTTCTGGCATCGTACTTTGAACGCCAGTTGGCACGGCCTGAGGAGTAGCTGAGCTTGGTACGGAACCTGTCCAAGTGGCCTTAGCAGGTACGCGAAAGGAGAGCACACACAACTACCTTGAGTAGGTGCAGGAACCAGAACATCCATGTTGGTAGGGCTGGGGACGTGAATCAACGGAGCAACACGAACATCTCCGTCGTCTGGGAGGATACCATGGACAGCAGCTTCGGTCAGTGCAAGGACGAAATATCTGCATTGGGGACGTACTTGTTTGGGTAGCTTCGGTGGGGCTCCGAGGGACGACTTGTGGAACGACTGTGTCCTCGCTCCGGGCCCGGGGACGCCGCTGAAAACACCACAATGCGCTGAAACACCCAGAGGCCATGAATGAGGTGAAGGGAGGCTTCTTGGAGCGTCCTCGGATGCAGTCGGTGTACGTTCGGGAGCTCAATGAGTGGAAGGAGTGTAAGGCTGCAGGTTGGTGTTGGCTGCAAGGACCATCACAGCTTGCATGGCATGCAACAAGGCAAATGTGACTAACTCAGGAGGTCAAAACAATGTCCATAGCAGAGCAGTGTGCAGTTTCAAGGGGAGGAAGTTCAGAAGCATTCCTCTCCCACATACATACAAGACTTCACAATGTCCCAGAGAAATCATAGAGGCTAATCATTTCAACAAAGCTAATAATCATGTCTATCCCAATCCACTAATCACATTGACACTATCTATTCAACACTCTTTACATCCCATTTGCTGAGCCCCATGCCCTACCCAATGGTAGGGGAGTAGTAGCACAACAAAAAGAAAGCAAAGCTAGTGGGAATCCCCTGACGACACAAGCCGGTAGTGCAGTAGCAAGGTCATCGCGTCCCCGGAGTTGCAAGCAGAGCTCGCAGGGACAAGGGCGGCAAAAATTTGCTAACCAACTAAAGGGGGCGGTGCCCCCGTTACAGCGGTTATGCTGTAAAGAACAGATACTACACTTGATCTAAGCCAAAAGGCCAGAGTGGTAAGGATTCGAGATGTTCAGTCAGGGTTTATATACGTTTCTGGCCTGCGCACGGACCATCGGACCTTGGAATTGCTGCTACTTTCCTTCTACGGATGGGGACCTGCCTAAACGGGGAACATTCTGCAAACAGGAACAATTAATTGGCACAGCATTCACTCAAAGTTTTGATGTGCCACCAGCACTACGGATCTCCTACCTTCTAATGAAAAGAAGCAGTGAACTCGAGACGCAGCTCCACGTTCACAGATGATGTCCCCCCCTAGGAGATGCATCTGGATCTATAGTTCTATTTATTCGATACATGTGAAAACAACGCGACATGAATACTCGGTGACTTCAACAGACGTTTTTGACGGTGTGTAGGAACACTGCTTGTGGTGCCACATATCCGTCCGTCGTACGCATGGTTGACCGTGATTCGGTTTCACCGTAACGTGGCGACGCGGAGCAAGCAAGCAAGCTAGTAATGACGGAGAGGGATTTACCAGGAGGCAAAAAACGCGTGATATTCGTGATGCTGAACCACCGTCAGAGGAATTCACGCTTCTTAAAAGAAATCGACCAAAGGCCTGCCGCGCATACACTCGAGCCATACCGTGCCCAGATGGCATGGGGGGGAAGCCAGTTTGAAGTTCGGAAGGCTTCTTGAGCAACGCCGTCTGCAAGCACAGCACCAAGCTATCCACACGATGCCCATAAAATAACTGCGTCGCCACCGGAGAAATATGGTCACCTGGCGCGTCTAAGCGGAGTACTATTTACAACACATACAACGTGTAACGGGCATGGCGTCGGAAAGGTGTGTGTGTGTTTCAGACCTTCAAGGGGGACGAGTGTCGCGGCGATCGATCGGTCTTGCGTAGATCACAGCGTGCACTTGAAGCAACGCAGTCGCAGTAAGCCCCTCGAAGGTGAGAGAGTGGTTGGCCCTATGGCAACGAGCACTCGTCACATGCTGCAGTACTAGATCTAGGCGTTGTCAACGGGAAACATGATCAGATGAAATGGGGCGTACACGCACGCACACACCTGGCGCAAACCACGACGTGGCCAAGAATCACAGGATACAGTACATGCAGGACGAGAGAGCTCTAGGGTGGCGAGTGCAGGGTCACCAAAATTACTGTATTGACACAGAACAAGACGCCTGACAGAAGAATAGGAATGTGTCCGGGTATATATGTACGTTCATAAAAGCAAGTGATGATGCAAGTGATAGCAAAGGACTGTGGGGGAGTCACCCAGTAGACACGTATAGGGCAGTTTCGATGCTCTAGGGTGTCAAGATAGTGATATGCACACAAATTTCGAGCACGTGGAGGTCGATAACTGTAAGTAACTTGCAAAACTCGTTTACGACAGCATTAAGCAGACAAAATCCACTTCCGAATCTGAAGCCCAAAACCCCAAAGGAAAAAAGGTGAAAGGGAGAAGGCAGGCGCCATTGAACTTACCGGCGCTCACCGACCATACCCGCTACCGCTACGACCACGGACCCAACTAGACACGTTCTGGCCATTCGTACTGGCCCCTCCTGCCGAGGTGTTACTCGTACCCGAGTTTCCATCTCCACCTGCACGCCACATGGACGCAGAATCATTTCCCAGGCGTGAGCATGGTGCACCGGTGAGCGACAAGGGAGTAGGCAACTTCGAGTCTTCTTCCGCATCAGCTATTACTTCCATTTCACCCGTTTCCACTCCCATGTTGACGCCAATGCCGACACCCACATTACCCTCAACAGACGTACCGCCGTCCACGCGAGGGCGCTTGCAGTCTCCACGTTCGCCACCATCGTCCGGTGTCAACGTGATGCTGGGCTGGGGTGAATGACCGTGGCTTCGTGGGTCAAAATTCCGTTGCATAAAGCGCGATCCCCGATAGTCTGAACCCGTTGGCGAGGACGATGGCGTGTGTAACGCGTATCCGCTGGGGATTGATAGTGTGGGAAGGCCCATCCGGGCAGCAGAGTGAGAGTGAGGCGTGGGTCCATGTAAAGGGACGAGAGGCTGAAGGGGATGTCGGTGACGTGACATATATATTCGGCGATTGACCTTGCAAGTGCATGAGATTTGGCTGAAGACGACGGTGACGGCGGGTGCGATGATCGATCAAGCGAGAGAACGCGAAGGTCTCGTAGAAGGGCAGTAAGAACTAGGCACCGATATGGATTAGCCACCGAGAAGCCAGACGATCCGTGTAGACTCACCGTCCTCGCCCTCACCGCTCTTGCTTGGCCCTGTACTGGTGCCCAGGGCAGGTCCTGTTCCATTTCCAACAGGGCTACTTGCACCGGAGCTCACTACGTTGACGAGTACGCGCACGACATCTACCAGTTTGTCCACCCGTCTCCTCCCGCTGGCAATTTCTGCCTCTGCCCAACGGCACCACTCCTCCGATGGTGACGGCGGCTGTGGAGATGGCGAATGAGTATGCAAGGGCGGAGACAAGCCTGCTAATGACAAGGGGGATGCGGCACCAAGGGAGGGCACTCCTCCCACCGCCGATTGAATGTGGAATCCACCGAATGGCTCGGTATGCCCTGTCGCTCCACCGCTTCCCGGTTCTTCGTCGTCCCACCCCCCATCCCGCTCCACTTCGTCGCCAAGATTGCTTGACGATCTCGAGTGACTTAATGTATGGCCTTGGGTTGACACCGAGAGCGGCTGAGGGCGCGAAGAAAATCCTAACGGGTTTGCGAATTGCGGCGGGACACGTCCGCCCAGCTGCTTGAGCTCTCGCCACAGCGCGCGGTTCTCTTCGCGAATATTACCCAGAAACCGAGCAACCTCGCCGGGAAGTTCGACACTTGATAATAATGATAAGCATCGTTTCTAAATCGAAGATTCTGTCTGCGCTCACCGGCCCCTCTCCCTCGGATCGGGCTCCAACGCCTTTCGCTTTATCGCCTCTAGAAGGTCTGGCCGCTCTCGAAGAAACTTGGGGTGGGAAAACTCCCATATCTGGGAACTGGTGGATGTGCGTTGGGCACGTGGAGTCTAATTTATCGGGAGGCAGTGCATCGCGATTGTGGAGCGACATCGGCGATAGTTCGTCGCACAAGGCAAAGAAAAAATCATCAGAAAAAAAAAAGAGGGACTGATGACGCAGACCCACTCTATTTATTTTGTGGAACCCGTACATATTCAACTGCCGAACGAAAGACGAGAACTATTGGTGTGTCAGACATTTGACACACGTTAGGCATTGGGAATGGGGTAGGGGTAAGGGCAAACCGGTCCGAGGGAGAGGGTATTAAACCGGACAACACGTACGTTGTTATGTTTGAAATGGGATCCCAAGATGCTGCGACTAAATTCGCCGACGTTGGATACCACGAAACTAATGAGCAAGTTACGTCAACTTCTGACAAAGGGTGTGCGGCCACAAGGTGTTTACCTTGTACCATGCTCTGTCCACATGATGTAATGCTGCGACTTTGAATCATTTATCATTCTGTCACGTTGTATCGCCTCGTCATTCTCCAGAGGGCTGGACTCGAGGGTGAGAACTCACTGATAAAGCTTGGTCACGAAGTTATTTGTGCCCATTGGTTTACCCATGATGCCTTGGGCGGTGCCTGGTCCAGAGCCAGATTTGCCGGTTACTGCGCCTGAATAATGGAGTGGGTGATTATAAAAAGTCGTAGTCAGATCTGGGAGGGAGAGTGGCAGAGATTGCGTTAAAAAAGAAGGCGTACCTCCACCGCCGCTCGTGCTAGGGAAGCCATACTCGTCATCTGAAACATCATCACCCATGATGGCGAACGCGGCAGGTCCGTCGAGATCATCAAACGGATTCGGGTTAGCGTTAATATCCAACTGGGCTTGTTGTGATTGAAAGCCAGGATGTGATGGAGACTGAGAAATGGACTGCTGGGAGAGAGACGTGTGTGAATGTGAGTGCGAAAGGGAGAGTGAATGGGAGGCATGTGATGAGGAAGGGGAGGTGGGGGACGAAGGAGGAGGGGAGGAAGCAGTGGTGGTGATGATGGGATGTGCGTGACCATGAGCCTGGGTGTAGCCCGAGTGTGATTGAGAATGAGCGTGCATCGAATGGGTTGCCAGAGAGGGCGTATGAGAAGCAGGGGCGGCCGAGGTTAGGCTACGTTTCCGAGGGACGCTCTTTTCGACCGAGAGTTCTGTGGAGGAGGCGCTGTGCGAAGCGGTGCTTGGTCTGCGCTGGCTAAGAGCTGGATCTGAGGTGGGTGACAGTCCGCCGTTTGCTGGAGCATCGGTGAAGTTGAAAGCAAAGTTGGGTTGTGGCGATAGGTGTACGGGAGAGAAATCGCCGGGAGAGACTGGAGAGATGGGTGACACGCTCAGTGCTGCAGATCCAGCGGAGTGCGAGTGGGTGTGGTGGGGGATCGAATGGGTGAGCGGGTGCTGTGCGTGTAGCTGCTGGTCCTGGAAGGGGGTTCTCATGTTCAGGTTGGTCGGACTGGTCGCTACGGGGGTTGTGTTGTTGGTGGGACTCGTCTGTGGAAAGTAGTATGGTTGTGGGGACGTCGGTGTAGGAAACGACTGGTTGGACCACCCCCGCTGAGAGGACGACTGTTGTTGCTGTTGTTGTTGTTGTTGCGAGGGGTAGTCCGGATACTCCATCGCGGGGAGGACGAGGAGGGGGAGAAGTTTGACGGTCTTGTCTTGTCCTCAAGGTCCTTTATGTTCTGTTTTTTTCCCCTTGCTGGTACACAGCCTCGCCCAAGCCGAGTTTCACTGGCTAGATCGGGTAACAAGAAGACAGCAACCAGCTGTATAGACTTGACTTGACTATGTATTAGGACTCGCTGCTCCTCGACGCCCATAACGAGTTTAGATCGTTTCCCCCATCCCGGCTTCCCCCCCTCATCAAAACGTGCAGACAACCCACCAGCGCACGACCACTACACCGGTTTAGCGACATGAGATCCCCTTTCGCTCGACATCTCCGCGATGATGCTCTCAGACGTCCCATCCACTTTCCACGTGTCTTCCTGCACGAATGACTCCTCCCCTGGGCGCTACGGTCCCCCATTCAGGGCTGTGCCATGCTGCACGCACATTACAAACACACACGCAACACCACCTTCTGCCGTGCAAGGTGCCGAGGGGCCCACCGTCCCAGTGCCCGTCTACTCTGCCAGTTCTGGTGATCAAATACCTCCTATGATCTCCGTTCCGTCACATGTCCGCCCCCCTCTCAGTGTCTGTCTGTGATCCGTCAATCTCAAGTTGTCGCCGCATCCCACTCAGTTTCAACTCGTTGGACCGCCTCTTCATCTCTCGATAGCATCCGACCACGGCTACACGTCTCCTGCACCTTCCACTTGCCAGACACGCCGCAGCCACTCTCAGGCAAACCTTCGGGTCTTGAACCCTGTATGTCATCCCGTCACCACATCTCGACACCGGACTGCCGAACTGGTTAGAGCGTCCCTGCCTTACAGCAATACACGCACTCGTTCCACGTCCCCGCTTAACCTCAACAACTCGCTTGTCCTGTCTGCCAGCCACCACGACACTATGTACGAAAGGGAGGGCCAGGCCAAGACATGCTAACACTCCCAGTAGCGATCATCGAATCCACAGGTTTAACTGTTGTAAAAAAAGAGCGGCGTTTCTGCTTCGCTCGCAAATCCGTACAGACTTCATTTACGTGAATGCGGGACATCTCTTATTACTCGATGAACTGCAGCATGCAAATATCCTTGTCCAATCGCAGCGGATGCGACGTCATGTTGCCAAGCATCACCATTAACGCTGTCCACGCTGTCAGAAGGCACTGTCTCTGGTCTAGGACCCTGCAAGAATATTACATTATAGCCTAAACTTACATGAAGGAATGCCCCTTCAGCACGTCTCGGCTGATAAGTCCCGTCCTTATCTGGCAGCTCCCTCTCTCCCTTCGCGGTCCTTTCCATACGATTCAGGATACAGTCGATGTGCGGTTTCTCCCAAACAGCCGTTTGACACGATACTCTATACGCGAGCGACCCACCTTGGCCGAACAGGCCCCTTTCCAGCACATGCTATTGTCCGTTACACCTGGCCTGGGGAACGGAAACCGCGATCGTTTGGGAAGCGTTTCCTTGCATCATAGAGGTCGTCTCAGAGCTAGGCAAGAGACGTGCCAGAGTCGTTGATCGATAGGTGACATGAGGCTCAGCGTCATTTCCCGTTCTCCAATCAACCAACGAAATCTACGTCAAAGGGCGTTATCGACCCCATTTCGCCGCAAAATTACTGCGCAAGAGGAGTGCGACGTTCGTGGAGAAATCGCGCATCGATCGTGCGTGGCATGAGTCACATTTTCCAGATCTATGCTACACCGAAGTGAACGGGCAAATGCTAAATAATTTTTTACCATCAAGCTCCCATAACACAAGCCCTACTGTCTAAACGTCAAGCTGAGCTTTGCGGAATTCAAAATATTTCCTTGTCGCCTCCAGTCTTCCGCCCTCATGTTCGCGATAGGCATCGGCGAATACGCCGACTGGAATTTGGACCGCGTCCGTAATGAGCTCGTCCATGGTAAGTTTGGTGAACTCAGTCAACGGCATCCAGAATTTGGACAACTGTTCCGATGTCCCTTGACCTTGCGCGAAGCATCAGTAACAACAATGGATGTCGCAGAACACCGCTCACCGTCATGGAGTTCAGACTCCACGAGTCTACAGAAGTGGTTAAGCCTCCCCATTGCAAAGACGAAAAAGTGACTTACGGCGGCAGTATTTCCACCACGTGGACATTCTTTTCTTTGAGTTGCACGTTCAGCGCCATGCTCAAACTGTGGATCGCAGCTTTCGTGGCGCTGTAATTAGCAACCGAAGGCGCTGGCGTTATAGCGAGGCCAGAAGAGATCGTGTACAAAAAAGTGGGTCGTCCGCTCTCCTGAGATGAAATGAAGCATGAGTAAAGTTTTCAAGTGATAAGCTTTTCGAAGGCCTTACGCCGAGCGAAATGAGATGGGGGAGGAAGAAGGTTATCATCGTCACCACGGACGTGTAATTTGTTTGTATCTCGGTCAAGAAGCCTAATAGATCAATCAACACACTCAATGATGTGACAACTGCAAGGGGGTCCGCCTACTGTCAAGATTAATAGTCTCTGGCTTGGAGAAATCGGAGCCATACTGGACACCGCTGGAAAACATGACCGCATCGAGCTAGACAAGGTCGGCAAACGCAGCCCTTTAACTTTGATGGGAGACGCACATCAGGATAGGTCTTGATGATATCGTCGATGGCAGCTTTCAAGGCTGCACGATCAGCAGTCACGTCGAGCTTAACTGCCCTTAGTCTCCCGTCTGCGCCGTGAGAAGTCACCAGTTCGTCGAGTCTCTCTTGACGACGGCCACAAACTACCACAGTGGGCTTGGAGGGGAGATCGAGGATGCTGAGCGCGAGAGCGCGCCCCAAGCCAGAGGTGGAACCTATGATCAGTATACACTTGACGTCGTTGATGTTAGGCATGGTGGCGGGTGGTAGGCTGAAGTGGGGACGGATATCAGATGATAGTGAGAGACTCTGCTTAAATATATGGTACTACCGTGGTACTACCCGGCAAAATAGACACAAGGGGATATTACTAACACAACTACTGGGCCGAGGACGTTACGAACGGATTCGGCATATGTATTTGACGTCAACGTTTCAATGTATGTCATCCTGTGCTGGTATGAGGATGACCAACTGACCCTAGCAACAGATATGGACCGGCGTGCTGATAACGACATGGCACGAAATGGTTGCCCATACTAAGTTGCGACCGCGCAAGACAAAGAGGGAATATCTGATCATATGACGACTTGTTTATCGCTTGCGCTACAACCTCGACATGTGGGACTGAGCTCAACCTCAATCGTAGGACCGTCGATGAACGGCAAGTCTGATGGCGTTCCTTTACCTCCCACCAAGCGGGGAGTACCTACCGATGGCACCGCCTGCTTGGCCCTTACATATGAGCAACGAGGTACGAGTCGTGGCCGGATATGACCGTGGTATTGCCTCCCCGCAGCACACTGGGGTACATAAGGTTAGTCGATAAAAAGTGCTTACGCAACCATGTTCCTTGCTCGTGTCCATTTATGAGGACGAGTGTAAGCATGCTGGCTTACTTACCCGAGGCCGGATAACGAGTATATTGGCGGGCGGTACCGTCAATGGTCGTAGAAACGCAGATCTTCAGTACGGTACGGCCGGGCCGCCTGCTGGTGTAACACGGCTGAGGGTGGCAAACTGATTCTCTTATCATACTCATCAGGGCTTAGGGCTCATCAAAGCTTGACGTCTCCCCCCGCATTAATGGGCAGTGCTACGGGCTTAGCACCTAGACAGAGCAGCCGGTGAGAAAGATCAACGAACAGAGCAACCCTCGGCAAATCCCTACGTGGCCACCTCAGATCACTTGGAGGCGCGGTTGGACCTCGTATCTTTCTGATCTGGATACAACCTTTGATGCAGGAGCTAGCGCGGCAGGTGCTACTACATGCTATTTATGTAACACGACATTTTATAGCCAGGAGGAGGGGCTACGACTCGTACCTTTCCATCACACCCGTCCTTGGAATGGGAAGCCGCCAAGTATTTTCTCGCTGATCATCGCTGATCATACATCATGAATGTCAAAGGGTGTCTCAACCCCTCGGGGCGTTCCGGAGTCATCGATCTACGGCTGGCCTGCCGGGGCTGAATGTTACATGTCATCTCCGGTCCGTAAAACGGAATCTACACCAAATGGTATATCAAATCCGTGTCGCTGAAGGATTACTGCCCAAGAGGGTCATGACGTTCACGGAGAAGTAGTATGTGGCTTGGGTCCCTCCAGAAGATCTTTACAAGTAGAAGTTCGTCAGTCATCTGTCGATGGCGTCCTCAGACTTATCACGGCGGGCTTGGAGAACCTATGATCGACGTACACTTGACGTCTTTGATGTTAGGCATGGTGGTGGGCGTTTGACTGAGATATTGGACTGACGGGAGAACGTGCTTGTACATCTCCCGAGAAATACAATGGTACTATCAGTGGAATCACTTCGTAGTCCTTGATTTTCCATTGGGTTTGTTCGGGTTTGGCTTTGTGATGGCTTTGCAATGCTGCAATGTAAAATCATATCCACGTATCCTGTTAAACATGATGCATGATGGTGCACAACAAATGAAAAAAAGAAGGACAACTGCTTCGAAAACAAAGGCATCATTAGTATGGACGTGTCGGAACAACGAAAGTGTACCCTGCCGGTCTCCCAAGACGATAGCAATCGCCACTAACAGATACAAGCCCGCCGATAACATTGCAAACGGGGTACTTACAACCGCACTAGTCGTTGTCCAAGGGCATCAGAGATAATGTCTGATCGTACAGCATTCGAGTATCGCAGATTCCCTCGACATGAGGTGGAGAGCGCCAGGGTTGACGGTGGCCCAGATGGTTGCTGTCGCTCCAGATGTCTGGTCCACATTGCCTTTCGGTCTCTTGCACATTTTTCATGTGATCCAAGCAGGCCGCCGAACGGTAATACCCGCAGCACACGCTCTCTATGCATCATGTAGAGTATAACTTACCGATGTACTGCCTGACAGATACGTGCATGAGGCATGAAATCGAAGGCAAGTATGATCGTGTATCTTGCTGGGGTGCACAAGGTTAGACGACAAGAAGACTCACGCAGTTATATTCCTTTTTCGTGTTCCTCTCGGGTAGTTGAAGAGGTCAGGGCGTAGGGTTCATAAAAAGCTTAATGCCGCTCTCCGTCAATGTGCAGTCCACATTTGCTTGAGGGAAGAAAACGGAAGGCCACTGAGAGATAAAATCAACGACAGAGGTCATCAAATCAGTACCCGTACAATCGATTCATCGTTTGGAGGGGCGATTTCAGAAGATGAGAGTAGTATGCACCCGTCCTGTACGAAGCCTCAGGTCACCAAAAGTGGTAAACTGGCACATGCAGATTCATGTCAAGACAGGGATGGTCGATGTCGTCACAGGCCTACCAACATAGAATGTGCAAGAACGTGCACGACCCTCGGTAAAACAACAAGGAAATATACAAAAAAAAGTTAAGGTTCGAACGAAATGTCCCAGTCCACGTTTTGGCGGCGTACACAAGATAGCGCAGTCTGAAGCATTTAGATGATAATAACACGCCAGGAAGTAAAAAGGCGGAAATAGGAATAGGTCACGATGGATGACCGTTGGCTGCTGGTTCGTGTCCATGAGGTGTCAGATCTCTCCGCTGGAGGACACCAAGCGTCAGCGGACCATTGGTGTTTGCTACATCTGCTCTTTCCACACGAAGGAAAGGCGTGGACAACTCACCTCGAGGTGTTCGGACTCCCTTTCCTTGTATCTCCCATTCGGATAGTACGTGTTTCCGTTCATGTGAAGATGTAAAGGTTGTCCGACTGGCTGTTGGAGTGGTGTCGTGGATGTCGGTGAGGGGTGTATTAGATGCATGAGGGAGGGTGTTGCGGGGATAGTGATACTTATGGCGTCGAGGAGAAGACTGGTACGCGGCGTGGACGTGGGTGATGAAAACCGTTACCGTTACCGTTGGTTTGGGTAGGGTGAAGTTACGATACAACCAACATAGCAGACAACACACGTACTCATTCTCAGCTTGTAACTTCTTTATTCGCGCGTTGGCGAGTTCGAGCTCTTGTTCGTACTTCTCATGTTGCTGTGTGATTGAAGAGAAAAAAAACGCCACGTCGCGTTCAATGGGTGAATACGAGTCATTGGGGGAAAACGTGTCTGCCACGCGTACCGCATTGACCTGATCGAATGTCTCTCGCAGAGATTGGTACCTGTCCGTTGTAAGTATGTGAGCAGATGGGCTCGAAGCCGTGCGGGTGATACGAGAGGTACTTTTCTTTGTAGCGCGAGCCACTGCGGTGAGTAGCAGGCTGCTGAGCAAGTCAAGGGCTGTCATAGGTCAAACCAGGTTGAACTTCACCTTGGACTTGGCTGCGTCCTCAGCAGGACGCTGGCCCTTTGGTGTCGGTCGACTAGCGTTGGCCTCCATCGTGGAGTCGTAGTGAGGCCCGTTGCTAATGAGGCACAAAGCCGGGTAAACAGCTGTCTCAGTGATCAAGTAGTACATAACTCGTCTGTACAGACATTCATAAGTATTCCAACCTCGACGAGATCGGAGCACCGATGGACCAGGATCCTCCTCTCGTCGTCGACAATGGTACTGGTGTAAGCATCATATTTACCCCCGGCATGCTGTTCGGGTGTCTAACACCCAGTCGCAGTTCGTGAAAGTAGGATATGCAGGATCCAATTTCCCAGAACATGGTGAGCCATCCACAAGCCCAGCGAAGCCTCTCAACTTCCTTGTCAAACAGTCTTTCCTTCTATCGTCGGACGTCCCATCTTGCGTGCGGAGGAGCGCGTGGGGTCGGCCGTGATCAAGGATATCATGATCGGCGACGAGGCTGCGGAGAACCGCAATTACCTCCAGGTCACCCAACCGATGGAGCACGGTATAGTGCGCAATTGGGAGGACATGAAACATCTCTGGGACTATACCTTTGACGCGAAACTGAAAGTCGATCCCCGCGGACGCAAGATTTTGCTCACGGAACCACCTATGAACCCAAAGGCGAATAGACAACGGATGGTGCAGGTCATGTTTGAGGAGTATGGTTTCCAGGGCGTGTATGTTGCTATACAAGCCGTCCTGACGCTGTACGCACAAGGTCGGAATGGCCGATTGGCAACGTTGTCTTACAACAACTGATGGTATTCATGCGCAGGCCTGACAACGGGTGTCGTGGTGGACTCGGGAGACGGTGTCACGCACATCGTACCCGTTTACGAAGGCTTTGCTCTACCCCATCTTACGCGCCGTTTGGACATCGCTGGTCGGGATGTGACACGGTACCTCATCAAACTTTTACTCATGAGGGGATATGCATTCAACCGCACCGCTGATTTCGAGACCGTACGGGAAATTAAAGAAAAGCTTTGCTACGTCAGGTGAGTTTACGGAGCTGTTCGTGACGTGGTAATTCGAATACATGATCGTGTAGTTACGACCTCGATCTCGATCAACGGTTGTCAGAGGAAACCACTGTCCTTGTCGAGAGTTATACGGTAGGAGACCATGGTATCCGTGGTACCAAATTCGCTCACGTGTTGTTCTCAGCTGCCAGATGGTCGAACAATCAAAGTTGGCTCTGAACGCTTCGAAGCTCCAGAGTGCATGTTCCAACCCCATCTTGTCGATGTCGATCAACCCGGTGTAGCAGGTTCACACCCCGTCCCTCAGTAATGTCGTGCCGTGTTGAATATTGACGCTTGATCCATTAGAAATGCTTTTCCAAACCATTCAAAATGCAGCTGTCGACACTCGCCAGGAGTTGTACAAACACATCGTCCTCTCTGGAGGTTCAAGCATGTACCCGGGTCTTCCAAGTCGCCTCGAGAAGGAGATGAAGCAGCTTTACCTAACTCGGGTTCTCAACGGAGACCCATCTCGGCTTAACGTATGTTTTGCTGGTTACTTAATGGGCATACGATCTAACGATGAGACTAGAAATTCAAAATTCGCATTGAGGATCCCCCTCGTCGAAAACACATGGTCTTCCTCGGTGGTGCCGTTCTTGCAGATATCATGAAGAACCGTGAGGAGTTTTGGATAACCAGGGAGGAGTGGTTTGAGCAAGGTGTTCGGTCCCTCGATAAGCTCTCGCGGGGCGAGTAACGATTACACGATGACTATTCTCGGCGAACAGGATTACGATACGCAGTAACGCAGATCCTGCAATGTAATTAAATACTATCCTTTTCTTGCAGGTCTCTGTCCATGTACAGACGAAGTCATGACCTCGTGAAAGATATTGTTCGTTTGAAGTGGTATCGGCAAATGCATGTTTGCCTGGCACTACGCAACAATAACATTTCAGATATTATTTAAAATATGAGCAAGAAATCTCAGATCGCATGGTGCCCTCCAATCGAGAGTATATAATATCCTATCCTACAACTATGCTGGCGGGGGCGGAGGCGGTGCAGGCTCGCTAGGTGCCGGTGCAGACGGCGCAGCTGCACCACCAGCGGCGGCACCTGCATAACCCTGTTGAGCCCAGTACTGTCCATACTGTGCCTGTTGACTTGCAGCCCATTCTTGGAATTGCGGAGAGTTGACGTCGTAACCATACTGAGCCCTGCCGAGCAGATATAAGGGGAACTATAGGACAGGTAGCAAAGTGGAGCTTACCAGTATGCCGCATATGCATCCGTTGCAGATTGCGACGCTCCTGCGCCTGGTGGTGGAGGTGGAGGTGCTGCTGTGCCGTCTGGAGGCGGTGGGGGTTGATCGCCAGGGGGAGGTGGCGGTGGGGCGTTATCAGGGGGTGGAGGTCCTGTACCATAGGCACCCTACTCGCAACCACAGTTTAGCATGTTAAGGCGAACTATATGGACGAGCACTGACTGCCATGGCGCTATATTGCGCGTACTGCAACTGCGCATGGTGTAGCTCCATTTGTTGTTGTGCGAGCACCGCCTGAGATTTCGCATGCTCTGAACGGACTACCTCTAAAAGGTCTTCGGTCAAAACTTTAGCCCGCGCAACCTGACCTTCATCTGGACCACTTGTGAGGAGTGAGCAGTTTCACTCGCAAAGGAAAACCCATGGGTGCACGGAAACGTACGTTATATGTATGTGCATTGGTTCGTCCGATTCCTTTCCAGTTTCCTGCTCCACGAACCCTGAGCCGATACCCTTAATTTGTACACGAGTACCTGTCTCTTGCTGTATGTATTTCACGAACATGCCCTATTAAACGTGAGCTTCGGGTAGCAGGATAGCATCAGACTAAGACATACTCCTGGTCCAACCACTTTGGCACGAACGTTGAAATTCCGAATCGTTTCGAGCCCCACAGGTAACTTCTCCTCTGGCCATTTGCGCTGTTACGTGGCGGCGAACATCAAAGAGAGAGCACGAATGATGGACCGCGGTCGTTACCTTTTCTCGCAGGCGGTCTTTTTTGTCCTCCACCAGTGAACCAAGGTCTAATGATATGAGATCATTAATCCTGTCGATAGCCTTTTGCAACTGATCCTTGGATGAGCCGGACAGGTGGAGGTATAGAGGGGGGTCTTTTTCCGTGGCTTTCGATCGGTCCGGGTACCACACACCCTTGGTGCTAATCGACACTGACGTTTCTTCTTGGATCTAATATAAGACAAAGGCGTTAAGAACATCGTCGGAACGCCAAATATGGCACGAAGGACGCACCTCGCTCTGAGTCGAAGACTTGGTGAGCAAGTATCTGTTCCGAATGTCGTTGATGTCAATGTCATGGGTGAACTCGGCATCATGGGGGTCCCTTTGGCCAATCTGTATACTTCCAGGAGCAGCACCTGAAGTTGCGCTAAACTGGGCTGCGATTTTCGCAGCAATAGCTGCAGCGGCAGCAGCCGCCTCGGATGCGGATTTGCCTTCCTCAGTCTTGGTTGCTTTGAAGGGTACCTCGCCGTCAGCTTGGCCTAATTCTGGTGCAGCCTGGTCCCACTTGCGTTTGGAAGACATCGTAGTCGACTATGCTGTGGTTCCTTATGGGAGGGGAAAGTAGTGAAGCGTGACTGTCACTCGTCGTGACACTCGTGTGACCCGGTCCTCATTCGGTCTACGGCGCGGCCAGCTTCCTAATCTGAGCATATCCCCGGTCAATCTAGGCAGACAGCGTGGATTGGACAGACACGTAAGAGAGACGATCAAGCATCCGATGGGGTCGTCCAAACGCCAACGCACGCCTTTGCGATTATCAGACAGATCTGTATCAATATCACCAACGACGGCGAGTACGAACGACAGCGACGACCCATTGGATCACATCTCCATGAACAAGGCCTCTCGCACAAGTGCTACCACTGGGCCTGGGCTGCTGTGTACCCTACCACCAACGTGCAATCCACCTCACAATACTCCTACCCCACTCATCAACTCTCGCGATCTGGAGATCCACTATGGAAAATACCACGCTCATGTGTGCGAGCAGCCTGGATGCGGATTTGTCTTTCCTGATGCCCGCTTACTAGAACTCGTGGGTATTTTCTTCATCGTGTATCCTTCCTTCCCACATGGTGGCCGTCTTGCGTGATGGTGGTCGTGGAGGTGATGATACGATTGACTGATTATGAATGCGATGGGTGATATTAGCACCAAACGGAATGCCATGATCCACTTGCAGCGCTACAAAAGGAGCGGGGTGAAAAGATCGTGCGTTTGTCGTCCTGTTCTCCGTCTTTTTACTTGTTGACATACGTTTCCTTACCCCGTAGTTTGCATGCCACCTTGCATTGTGTCCGCGCAAGTTTTTAACACCGAAAACGAGGCGGTTACATCTTATCCAGGCACATTCATACCCAAAGGAATACTTCTTTGCTGTCACTAATAAGGGGGTTGGTGGACTGTTGAAACGGTGGGGGGACGGTGCAAGTATGATACGGGGGAAGTGGAAACCGAGAGAGGACAAGGAAGATAAGGGGATACCCAATGATGACGAAGAAGGTGAAGATGAGATGGAGTTAGATGGAGACTCGGAAGAAGAGGAGGAGGAGGAAGAGGAAGAGGAAGGGGAGAGCGATTATGAGGGAGATGCAACACCCAAAGTCAGTCAACTACATGATTTCGATGTGGCTTCCCCTGCGACGACTCCGAGGATGGCGACCGCGCAGTCTCCGAGAGAGAGCGTCGTGCAGCAATCGTCTGCAGAAGTGGAGAAACTTGCGCAATCGATGTCCTCACTTTCGCTGGTACCGTCATCGATCAGGTTTGGGCGTGGAGGGAAGGGTGGTGGATTCGTACATCCGGAATTGCATAATCCGCAGGTAGCGAGAGGAAACTTTGGCCCAAGGGGAAGAGGCAGAGCGAGAATTGCTCCGAACGTTCATCCACGTGGTGGTGGACACGGTGCGCGCGGAGGTGCCCTCGAAGGCGGGTTTCGTGCGAGGGGTCGGGGTCGCGTGATGCCTCCAGGAGGTTTCCCGAGGGGTCGCGGGCGGGGGTCATAAGAACGATGCTGCGAAGAGATGTACGGTATTCGAGAGTTGTGCTACTTGCCAATATCTGCTGTTGCTGAGATACGCCATTCCCTGTGGATAATTGCATAGAGATCATTGGAGACCAGAAAAGGCAGGTGTTGTATTTGAGTGCAAGACCCCAGGGACTGTTGCACGGATAATCGGTTTATTGGGGAAACAATACTCGAGAGGAGGGGTGTTTGGGGTCCTGGAGGACAATGAGCCACGATGTTGTTGTGTTTTGTTTTACATTACACCGCGTCATGAGTTCTTCCTAGTATTTGGCTTACCTTGAGCCAGTTAGCTATTGTCCACGAGTGGGTGTTACATGGATGGTCGCCTTTTGTCTCTGGAGTGCTCTTAAGTACTCCCCAGTTGGTAGGGGATGTCCCCTCACCGTTGAGCTAGTCTCGCGTCTCCTTGTATCGAAGAAAAAGCACTTCAGCTCGTCTTTCCCGGACTCTATTCGTTCATACTCGGAATACCCCATACTTGCATTTTGCAGGTGTCATTAATCGGCCGTTGATCAGCTGCTTGTTCCTTGTACTTGTTTTCAGGTCACTCCTGTGCGTATGTTCCATTGCTCGCCCCCCAATATCCATGCTAATACGCCCAATAGTGTTCCAGTAATACTTGGTAACCGGATAAGTCCGCTGCACCCCCTTCCATTATACCCGGTCGAACCGTTCCCGATAACATGTCTCTGGGCCAACTTCCCACTGAGCCACAAGTCCTGTCTATTAAAGCCAGCCAGGTGCCAAAGTACGCTTTCCTCGCCCATCCTCCGCCACAGAAAAAGCGACCCACGCAGCCGCTTCCTTCCCCACCGTCACAACATAAATATCAGGCTACCGCAGCCGCTCCCGTCTCTGGGTTCCGACGACGCTCGAGTTCATTCGCCGCCATAGCTGCTTGGGCTACTCACGTGCAACCTGGATCCCCGGCGTCCCTCTCTCCCCGTTCTCCCCGTTCTCCCCGCCGTCGGCCATCACTCGGACGCGGTCGCCGCCCTTCTATTACCTCTGTCCGTGTTACCTCCGGTTCCTTCCTGAACATCGCCCCAACTCCCACTACCACCTACGGAACGACGCCCTCCATTGCAGATTTCAAACCGGATTTAACCGCAGTCGGTTACACGTCCGTGTTTCTGCAGTTCCCCAACACCCCCATCTCTGCAACCGTGTCATTCCCCGTGCATCCAAAACAGGCAGAGGCTCCCAAAGCTATCCCCGTACCACCTGTTCCCTCCTCAACCAACAGGCCTCGCGGTTTGAGCCGCTTCCGTTCCCTCTCCGTGCTCAAGTCACGTACGAGGTCTAAATCAACTGCTCCTTCTTCCCCAACGAAGATGAAAGCGAAAGCGGCTGCTGCCTCTGCCGCCGTTGTGAAGCGCAAGAAAGCCAAGTACGCTGCTTCGCGGCCTCCTCCACTTGCCAATGAACTTGCCCTCATGCAATTCGCTGACGGCGGAAGCATGAACGATAATGTGAGGCGAGTCATGGAAGCTCAAGCCAAGGCTGCTGGGAATTTGGGTGTCAGCGACGTTTACCGCGATGGTGAGGGAGGTATCTGGTGGGACCGTGAAGAGGAGTGGGAGTACGCCCACCTTCTTGCAGACGGCTCGGAGACCGGTGCGCACGGTACAGGCGAGCTACAGTGGGTTAGTTTCGGCGGAGAGAGCTCACCCTCGGCACTTGGCGTCGACGGTGATGAACGTCGTGGTAGTGTATCAACGCAGGACTCGGATCTCGATCCTCGTTACATCGTCCAACCAGCCGACCATCTCGATATAGATGATCTCGCTACTTTCGGTAGTGCAGTGGTCCCGTTGGACCTGCGTAAGCCGGCCATGTCCGTTCTCGCGCTTCCCTCGCGACCCCGTCGGACTGCCAAGCATCTTCGCAAACCAGATTACCTTGTTGATGTGGCGTTCCCTCGCGTCCCGCTCTCGCCCCGCAGTCCCAAGTTCGGATCGTCGGCGTTTGCGAGCGTAGGGATGATGAAGTCCGATAGGAAGGCTCGCAGACGACCTGCGCCTCTCAAATTGATGCCATCCAGTCCGCCCCTCAAGAAGCCGTCCAACTCACCAGGCGAAGCAGACAAAGGACGCAGAGAATTTTTGACCTCGTCTTTCAAACCCCCTATCCCTGCTGCACCAGCCACTGCGGCGAACGTGGCCGACGCGCAAACACGAGGGATGCGTGGCAAGTTGACGACGCGTGTACTGAATGTCCCTCATGCATCGCAGAGCATGTTAAACTTGCCATTAAACAAGGTAGTAGGAAAGAAGCCGTCGATGTTGGCGATGATGGGCTTGTTCAGGCCCTCCAGGAAGGAGGATGCACAGTGTTTTATGCACTGAGCCGTGTCACCTATTCGTGACTGCCATGCTTGTTACGTCGGCCCGTCCTGGAGCTTCGGGCCTTCTTGGACTTTTCTGCCGCATGAATTGCGCATCATGATCTGTTAACGATCACGTTGTAAATCACGAGTAATTTGTTGTTTGATCCGTGACTCTTTACCATAGATATCATACTGTATCTGTAGCTTTTATACAATGCCTACTCACTAGAGTTGTAATAACTACTACTTGTTGTGTCCAAACATATCCTCGTGTAGTATGATGGGTCTGATCGAGATGCTTCCAAGACTGGTATAATCTTGATATCAATCGTAGTCTCACCTCGAGTCCGTCCCAAGTCTAGTGCAAGCATGCAGTTGATTCATTCGACGACATTCACAAGCAGGTTGGCAAAACTATCCTACACTTCGGCAGCATGGACATATCTCGAAACACGTCAGGGTAAAGAAGGCTAGCAGTTATGTTCAAAGCTACAAAGACAAATCGCGTGTATCTTGTACGTCAAAACTCAATCAAAGCTTCAGGTCTAGCTTGACCTGCGACATAACGACGTTAATATTTAGGAGTGTATCTGAAAGGAAGAACCCACCTCGACGATTAATTCTTCAAGTTTGTTGATGAAGAGAGTCGCGAAATCTCGCATGGCTCCTGGCACCACAGGAGAACAGTAACGACAGTTACGTTGGCGAACGGCCTGTATAGCCTTTTCGACATTTTGTCGGATAGTCTCTGCACAGGGTTTGTCGCGCAAATCGAGAAAAGTGGAGTCCATGAAGGCCTCCCACCATTGGGCGACTGCCACTTTATTAAACACAGGGTACCTTCCGGACGTTGACCGCTGGCAACAATGGCTGTAGTCATCGGGTTCCAAAGCAATCATCCATCGGACAGCGTTCTGCTGAGGGTATTCGGCTCTGATCCAAGAGAGGTCGTCCTTTAGTGCCTGAACAGCAGTAGTGCATTTACGATGATATGTTAACAGTGCAAGGAGTTCGGTGGAAGTAATCAATTCAATTTCTTCGAACCACGGGGGAACCAAAGGTTCCCGAAGCGTGTGTTTAGCAGCAAGAATGCATTCGTTCTGCATGCGTGCGCGGCACGCAAGTGCGAAGCAGCGTAACGAGTTCACCTCCAATATCTTCGGGCTGAACAGTGATTTGCAAACTGTCCTTTCGATTGCATCGAGGGAATACTTCTTGGCCGCCTCGAGTACGTTAACGACGTCTCTGAAATCCTCAAGGGCAGGATCGTCTGCCAGAGTGCAGGGATAGCAGAGGCGGAGGAGCAGATTTAGCGTTTTGCTATCCTCCGAGACAGGAATGACGGGTAGTCCGTCCTTGATCTCCACATCCGTACTCATCTCTTCTGACGGTTGGGGGAGATCAAAGAGGGTTTCAAAGAATGGCGATGCAAGGGAAAGAAACAGCTTGAAGACCCGGAAATCTATGTTGTCGGATGATCGCAAAATCACGTCTGCCTTCTCATGATCGAAGGGCGGCGGCACGTAGGGCGAGGGATCTTGTGAGTCTAACATGCTATACTGCCACAGGTGGAGTGCTTCGTCGCGTCAGAAAAAAATCCTTCTGAATGACGAGGGAACGAACACGAACCTGAGTAGAAGTACGAAAACTTGAAGCCTCACCTTCATCCGCCAGCCCCCTGCATTTATAGTGCAACGGAGCTGTGCGTATGACCATTTGGTATGACCCGTGCGAGGCAGGCCACGCCATTACACCTCGTGCATAGTGTTGTGCTCGGCTCGGGCTCAAGCTATACCTCGTGCATCCTCGGGTTTCCATTTTCGCGGTTGAACGTACAAAAAAACACGAGTGGCGTTCCAACGCGGTTAGAATTTAAAGCACCAAGAATACGGTTCATCGGTCTCTATGAATGGAACTGTGCAGTCATCCAATCATCGGAGACAGGCGGGCACTGGAAGGGGAACGCCAAGGCTGTCACTGAATGCACGCTCCCTGATTATATCTGGTACAAATCCATCGAGATGAAATTTAAGTGCCTGGAAGGGACTCATCGCGGCCACCGAACAGAGAGTCCGGCTGCCCATTTCGCATCTGGTATTCCATTTTTTTGTCAACGTTCCCCTCGAAGGCAGGATGGAGCCAACAGGATTTATCGATAAACGAAGATCCAATGCTGGTCTGTAGAAAGCGAGGGTCTGAAGGTTCGAGCAACCGCACGAATGTACGCTTGTAGGTGCCGCTCTGCCGTTGGCACATGTGCTGTAAAAGCTTAGAGTATAAATTCTGCCGTTGCGTATAATTATGACATGCCTCGCGCAGCCGAAAGAAAGGAGTGGAACAGCACGTTTCTGACCCTGACGAGAAGAGGAAGGACAGACTCACTCGAAAGATATCCATGACACAGAAGACACGTACGCAGGAACGAACAACGCGAAAATTTTCGAGGGTAACTTAACGGGCACATGGAAAGCATGTCCCTGATGCTGTCAATCGGAGATGTCACCGTGAACATTCAATGCGCTGGGATGATCGAACAGCATACTCTTTGTGGCTCAGCAATGCCTTCAATGATTGGCAAGGAGTCGTGCATGTTCCATGTCAATATCCTGACTTTTATGAACTTGGAAGCCGCTGAAGGAATCCACTCGCCTCATGAACCCGTCGCAGGGGGGTCGAAAGTTTCCCCAGTGGCCCGCCAGCACTGGCCGCCAGGCATACTACACTGGATGCAGAGCTCCAAGGACTCGCAGACGATTGGAATGCGCTATGCTAACCAACTGACCGAAAGACGGTCACTCTTCCACATTTCCGGAGGACCTCCGGAGTAGTGTTGTGCTCGGCCCGGCCTGACTTTGTGCGAAGCCGTGAGCCGCGGCTTTGGTGGCTGTGTGGGCTTACCTAATATAGCAATATTTCTTCCCATCCTTCCATGTCTCCTCTCGCAGAAACTCTCGTCTCTCCAAGAGTATTCTCACCGCCTTTCCCTGCCGCAGTGCTCGTCACTCTACATAAACCACAGCCAACATTAGGAACGTCGACGTCAATGCTCTCGAGCTGATCTCTTCATTGAATGGCGGTCGGGGCCAGGAGAAAACACAATGCAGATTGAAGTCTATCCGGAAATTCGATATTGTGTAGGCGACGTTGTAAAACTATACCTGAGTTCAGCACTAATGAGCGCCTCAGGTCTCAAACCCCGATCTGTCGATGCAGGCAGAGGTCAAGCATGCCTATGTTGTTGTCGGTGACGTCTGAGAAGTTTCTAAGTGTAAGTACGACATGCAGCTCTTTGATATCAACTTATCACGTCCTCAGCTCGAGTCTGTCTAGCATGAGCATGGTTGATTCAGTCACCATAGGCAGGCCGGCCAAACTATCTTACACTTCTACAATATGTATCGCAAAACGTGTAAAGGGAAAGATGAAAACAAGGCTACTAGTTTGTGCCCCGATCGCTGATCAGGCCTTCAGGCCTCAAGCACGGTTACAAAAACAAATCGAAAGTATCGCGGACGTCAAAACTTCAGATCTAACTCGACCTGCGATGTAACGAAGTTACTAGATGTCTCCAAGTTTCGCAACTTAGGGAAAGAACTTACCTTGGCAATTAATTCTTCAACCTTGTTGATAAAGAGTGTCCCGAAATCTCGCATGCCTCCGGGTGCCAATGCAGAACAATTACCACATCCGCCTTGTCGAACTGTTTGTATAGCCTTTTCGACATTTTGTCGGATAGTCTCCGCGCAGGGCTTGTCCCGCAAGTCCAGAAAAGTGGCGTCTACGAAGGCCTCCCACCATTGGGCGACTGCCATTCCATTAAACACAGAGTACCTTCCGGACGTTGACCGAGTGCAACAATTACGACCGTTGGATCCTAAAGCGACCATCCATGGAACAGCGTTCCACTGAGAGTATTCGGTTGTGATCCAAGATAAGTCGTCCTTTAAAGCCTGAGCAGCAGTGGCACATTTACGATGGTATGTTAACAGTGCAAGGAGTTCAGTGGAAGTAACCAATTCAATCTCTTCAAACCACATGGGAACCTGGGGCTCCCGAAGCGTGTATTTCGCAGCAAGAACGCACTCGTCTTGCATACGAGCGCGGCATGCGATTGCGAAGCAGCGAAGTGAATCTGTCTCTAATATCTTCGGGTTGAATTTGCATACACTCCTCTCAATCGCATCGAGAGAATACTTTTTGGCTGCCTCGAGTACGTTGACGACGTCTCTGAAATCATCGAGGGCGGGATCGTCTGCCAGAGTGCAAGGGTAGCAGAAGCGAAGGAGTGGATCCAGGGTCTGGCTATCTTCTGAAACAGGGATGACGGGTAGTCCGTCCTTGATCTCCACATCCGTGCTCATCTCCTCCGACGGCTGAGGGAGGTCAAAGAGGGTCTCAAAGAAAGGCGACGCGAGAGAGAGGAACAGCTTGAATACACGGAAGTCGACGTCATCAGATGACCGTAAAATTATGTCTGCCATTGCATGGTCGAAGGGCGATGGTGCACAGGGGGGTTCGGATGAGGCAGACATGTATGATACTAGAGGCTAGAGTATTTCGTCGTGTTAGATATGTATAGCCAGGTAGGAACATTTACGGACCTGTTCTTGTAATGGGGAAACTTCTGTCGGCATTCATGCTCGGCCTTTTGTAGGCCAGTTTGAGCGCACTCATGTACTGCGCGAGGTCGAGGTAGATTTGCGATAGGCCACCAGGCATTCCCTTCTCCCAGTCCTTTAGGCTGCTCTCAGCGTACAATGCCGCACGTGCTTCGACACGCAGTCACACATTTTTGCTTCCGAGCTATACAAGTGGAGCGGATCGGAATAAAAGGCCATTCAAATGGCTGATTATTCTGTCACACCGACCTATTGGACACTGCACCTTACATCATGCAATGGTATTGCAAACATTGAACAGCAAGAACGAGGGTTCCTTCCGTACCTGACGCGTGACAACTGACAAGATCAACAGCGAAACAGGATGCCTTCCAGCCTGCTGAACAGGGATCGCCGTTGGTCGTAGGGTTCATTACCAGCTTCCATCTCATCTCACCTTGTTTTGTCACATGGCTGCAGTCGGTTGCACCCTCAAGGCCCGAATAGGGAGGCCATCGATAAGCCTGGTGGTGAAAAAAGATCCAACGTTGTAATGGAAGAGCGGAGGTTACGACTATTCGGGTCGCGATCTGGGCTGTCTTTGAGACATGTTGCGCACCCTATGCCTGCGTTATTTGTCAGGGATTGGACGAGTACTGCACGCGTGGTCGTACCTTGTGGGCTGTGATATATTTGAGGATATCATACGATGTTAAGGGTGATTAACGAGGGAAAGGGGGATGAAATGTCATACTTCCCTGTAATAGTGCGGTCAAATTGTCTTCACAAGAAGGATCATCGAACCGAAGGGCGATAATACCATTGCCCATGTGTTGTCTCGGTGAAGGTGGGCTGACCCTCAACACGGATTTTGGGTAGTGATTTCAACCAAGTGGACAAGCCTTCTAGGATCGCTTGTGATCGAACCCGTTCCCCGGGACATACCATCCACATCAAGAATATTCCGGTAACAAATTCATTGTGCGTGAAACGACTTACAGATGGGACAACGTCACACTCGACATCCTACACGCGACTGTAACATCCACAACCTAACAACAAAATAGACACTTTTGCATTCAAAACCTCAATTCCGGTTCAACCTGCCATACAACGAAGTTACCTGACATTTCCAAGTGTAGACAGTGGGTAGATCTTACCTGTGAGATCAACTCTTCAAGTTGGGCGATGAAGAAAGTCCCGAAATCTCGCATGCCTCCCAGGACTGCAGCAGAACAGTGAGCGCAGTTACGCTGCCGAGCGGTCTCCATAGCCTTTTCGACGTTTTATCGGACAGTCTCCGCGCACGGCTTGTCGCGCAGGTCCACAAAAGTGGAGTCCATGAAGGACTCCCACCACTGAGCACTTACAAATCCAAATGGGTTGAATCTCCCCGAAGTCGACCGAGTGCACCCGCAATAGTTGCCGCTAGGATTCATTCCAACCATCCATGGTGCGGCATTCCACTGACGGTATTCAACTGTGATCCAAGAGATGTCGCCCTGCAACACCTGAACAGCGTTGCTACATTTTTTGTGATAAGACAACAATGAAAGGAGCTCGCTGGAGGTAATTAACTCAATCTCCTGGAACCACATCGGAACCAAAGGCTCTCGAAGCGTATGTTTAGCAGCGAGAACGCATTCATCCTGCATGCGTGCGCGGCACGCAATCGCGAAGCAACGCATCGAGTTGACCTCCAATATTTTCGGGTTGAACAAAGTCTTGCATACAGTTTTCTCGATTGCGTCGAGGGAATACTTTTTGGCTGCCTCGAGTACGTTGACGACGTCTCTGAAGTCCTCGAGGGCGGGATCGTCTGCCAGAGTGCAGGGATAGCAAAAGCGAAGGAGTGGATCCAGAGTCTTGCTGTCTTCTGAAAGAGGGATGTCAGGTAGTCCGTCCTTGATCTCCACATCCGTGCTCATCTCCTCTGACGGTTGCGGGAGATCAAAGAGGGTCTCGAAGAACGGCGATGCGAGAGAGAGGAACAGTTTGAATACGCGGTAGTCAACGTCGTCAGACGACCGTAAAATGACGTCTGCCTTCTCATGGTCGAAGGGCGACAGTGCACAGGAAGGTTCAGAAGCGGTGGACATGTACGATGCTAACGGCTAGAGTGGGTCGTCGTGTCAGGGAAGTATTATCGGTTGGGGGTATTTACAGACCTGAAATATTTGCGGACGTTCTGCGTTTCAACTGTGCTCCCGTCGATGCCCCGCCTTATATACTCGCAAGTCAGGCCGCCCGCGTGTACTGCGTGAGGTCAATGTAGATTAGCGATAAGTCACAGGCATCTCCTTCTCACAATTTGTTGATTGCCCTCATATCATGCTATACAACATGCTTCAACATGCAGTCAAACAGTTTGATTTCACAGGCCTTATCGATAGAGAGAATCAGAGTCAACGACCACTCACATGTCGACGATAGGCAGATAACTGAATATTATGACGTACCTCGATGTGCCGGACGCTGCACCTCCCTATGTTATGGAATGGTATTTGAAAAGGATGTCTCCACCGCTGAACACGGATTGCCATGGGTCGTAGGGTCTGTTATCGACTTTTATTGCACCTTGATTTGTAAAATCGTTGCAGCCGTTTGCGCTCCCAAAGATGGAATGTTCAAAAACATATCCGATGCCACACTGGAAGAGGGTAAAAATCCAATTGTTAGCATCACGACCTGGAATGTCCTCGGGTATCTTGCAACCCTACACCTGTTGACGCAGGTAGTCGTCTATGATTGGTTAGTATTGCACGCATGGCTCGAACTTTGTGGGTTGTGATATTGCGGATGTTGCGATATGCCAAGGGTGGATAACTAGGGCAGAAAAGATGAAATGTCACGCCCCCCCCAACCATAATGTGGTCAAATTAGGGCAGCACGGAAGCGATACCCTGTCGTTCATACTGTTTCTGCAACGGATAAGAGTCTCGACCGACCACCTCTTAATACAGGTTCGGCATAACCTCGCGCATCCGTTAGTTTCCGTTTTCGCGGCTGTATGTACAAAAAATGTGAGTAGCTTCCCGGTGCGATTTCAGCACCAGGAATATGGTTCACCGGTCTCTATGAAGGGATTGTGCGGTCATCCGATCATCGAAAACAGGCAGGCACTGGAAAAGGAACATCAAGGCTGTCACCAAATGTGCGCCACATGATTATTATATGGTACAAACCCATCAAGATGAAATTAAATGCTTAGAGGGAAGGGACAAACTGCGGCAATCGAACAGAGAGTTTGACCACACTTTTCGCATCCAGTATCCCAGTCTTTTGCCAACTTTGCCCTCGAAGGCAGGATGCCGCCAAGGTGGTTTGCCGATGAACGAAGATCCAACGCTCAGCTGGAGAAGATAAAGGTTTGAAGGTTCGAGCAGCCCCACGAACGTAGGCTCGTGGATCCCGCTCTGCTGTTGCAAATAATCAAGCCGTGCGCGCATGGCCCAGAGAAAGAAGCAGTGCAGCAGAATTTTTGACCCCGGCGAGAAGAGACCAGAAAGATGATCATGATACAGAAGCCACTCGCAAAAGAACGACAACAACACCAAAATCTGCAAGAGAAACCCACATAAAACAGAGACGAACAGCACACTCCTGTTCCGTAGGTCACAAATGTACTATGCCGCAGTGAATATCCAATGCGCTGGCCTGATGGGTCCAAGGACATACTTTGGATGTTCGTCTTCAGGCAAAAGGTGGGAAATAAGTATGCACCGGCTGCAGGGGGGTCGAGAAATTTCTGGTTGGCTGCAGGAGCTCGCAAGCAATTGGGATGAATGAGCTGACTGCAGCGCTTCCCTTGTGACCCCCTTACCTTCCAAGAAGCTTAAACCGGATTATCATTCCCGTTCCTCCACCTCGCGGTCCTAAGTTCGGGATGACTCTCTCCAGAAAACACAGTACGTTCTGGACGTTGTCCGAGTGCAAGTCGAACAAATGCTACCGTTAGAAGTCTTGCTGACCATCCATGGGGTAGCGTTCGACTGAATATATTTGGTTCTGATCCAAGAGAGACTGCCCTTTAATGCCTGAACAGCAGTAGAGCATTTACGATGGTGCATATGTCAGCAGCGCAAGCAGTCCAGTGGAATTAATCAATACGATCTCTTTGAACCGTGATGGAACCAGCGGCTCCTGCAGTTGACGACGTCTCTGAAATCCTCGAGCACAGGATGTCTCAAAGAGCAGCGATGCGAGAGGGAGGAGCAACTTAAATGTGCCGAAGTCAACGTTGTCAGATGACCGCAGAACCACGTCCGCCTTCACATGGTCAAAGGGCGACGGTGCGCAAGAAGGTTCAGATGAGGTGAACATGATAATATGATACTGGAGGCTAGAGTATTTCGTCATGTCAGAGATGTATGTGTATGGACCCAGCTCTGTTTTTCAACCGTGGACGCATCGACGCCCATTTGGTTCTGCTACCGCGAGAAGCTACCGAGAAGACTAATACAGCGTGTAAATCTTGATGTCAATCGTAACGTGACATTCTGGGCAAATGTGGTGTCACTTTTATGACAAGCGTAGCGTAGCATGAACATGGGCAGTCACCGACAAAACTATCCTACACTTCTGCAACATGGATGAAAAAGCACGTGTAAAGTGAGGGGGACATAGCTACTGGTTACTTTGTACACCGATCATTAGGTGGGCAGCACAAACTAGATCGAAGGTATGTCGAACTTATCAAAACCGCACGTCTAACTGGACCTGCAACATAATGAAGTTACTCGATGGGTCCTCCTATGGGAAGAACCCACCTTGGCGGTTAACTCTTCAACTTTGTTGGTAAAGAAAGTGCAGAAAGTTGACATGGCTCCTGGCACTACAGGACGACAGTGACCGCAACCGCGTTGGCGAACGGTTTGTACAGCCTTCTCGACGTTTTGTCGGACGGTTTCCGCGCAGGGTTTGTCGCGCAAATCCAAGAAAGTGGAGTCCATGAAGACCTCCCACCACTGAGCACCCGCATATCCATTCAGAGAAAATCTTCCTGACGTTGACCGAGTGCATCCACAATAGGAGCCATGGGGATTCATGCTGACCATCCATGGGGCGGCAGTCCAGTGAGGATATTCGGCCGTGACCCAAGAGAAGTTGTCCTTCAATGTCTGAACGGCATCGCTGCATTTTTTGTGATATGTCAGTAGTGCAAGGAGCTCGCTAGAGGTAATCAACTCAATCTCCTGGAACCACATCGGAACCAAAGGCTCTCGGAGAGTGTGTTTGGCAGCAAGGATGCACTCATCCTGCATGCGAGCGCGGCATGCAATCGCGAAGCAGCCTAACGAGTTCGCCTCCAAGATCTTTGGGTTAAACAGAGATTTGCATACAATCCTCTCGATTGCGTCGAGGGAATACTTCTTCGCTGCTTCGAGCACGTTAACAACGTCTCTGAAATCCTCGAGGGCAGGATCCTCTGACAGAGTACAAGGATAGCAGAAGCGAAGGAGTGAATCCAGGGTCCTGCTGTCTTCTGAGACAGGGATGACGGGTAGCCCGTCCTTGATCTCCACATCCGTGTTCATCTCCTCCGATGGCTGGGGAAGATCAAAGAGGGTCTCAAAGAACGACGATGCGAGAGAGAGGAACAATTTGAATACGCGGAAGTCAATGTTGTCAGATGACCGTAAAATGATGTCCGCCCTCTCATGATCAAAGGGCGACGGTGCGCAAGAAGGCTCGAAGGAAGCAGACATGTATAATGCTAGATGCTAAAGCATCCCGCCGCGTCAGAGACGTATGGACGGACAGCATCATAAACGGACCTGAAATGTATGTGGAAGCTCTTTGTCCCAACTGTGCTCGCATCGACA
Source organism: Pisolithus marmoratus (assembly GCA_024613145.1). Taxonomy (NCBI): domain Eukaryota; kingdom Fungi; phylum Basidiomycota; class Agaricomycetes; order Boletales; family Pisolithaceae; genus Pisolithus; species Pisolithus marmoratus. The sequence continues at coordinate 122,860 of JANFAE010000137.1, forward strand.
CCCGGCCTTTTATAGGCCAGTTAGGCTACACATGTGTACTGCGCGAGGTCGATGAAAATTGGTGATGAGCCACCCGGTATCCCCTTCTCCCCATCCGTTCAGCTGCCTGCGTACAATGTTGCAATACGTGCATTGATGTGCAATCGGTATTTCTACTTCCTAAGGGGAATATCAGCAGCGGATATCAGAGCCAAGAGCCAATTCCATCATGACGATACGCAGATAACTGAGCGATAGGGCTAACCTCGATGCTCCGGAGAATGTACCTTGCGTTCGTCATGGGGCTGAATTTGACAAAAATGAGGTCGCAGGGTTTGTTATCAACTTCAGCTGTACCCTGTTTTGTAATAGCCTTGCATCCATTCGTGTCCACGATGCGAAAATGCACGATTTATCGGTAAGCGAGGTGATGGAAGAAGTTCTAGTGCTGTACTGGAAGAGGGGAAGTTCGACAGTTCGGCCCGCAATCTAACCTGACTGCAGATAATCTGTACGCCCCACACCTGCGGACGTAGGCATCTGTCGCATCTATCAGCGATTGAACAAATATTGCACACGCATTTCCTACCGTCCAGGATGTTATATCGAGGCTGGGTAACTAGGGCAAAAGGGATGAAGCATGGTGTTCGTCAATAACACCGCGGTCAAATTACCGTCATTTCCGTCATGAAAATGACTATACGATCTACGGGTTAAGACGCACGACATACCGTCGCCCGTGCGCTGTTTTTGTAAAGGCTAGGTGAGGGTCTCCACCGGCTGTGTACTCAACGCGGGTTTTGGGCAAGGATTACAACCAACTGAACGAGCCCTCCAGGTCTGCTTGTGATTGGCCCCACTCTCCAAGTCACGCCATGTCAAAAGCACTCTGGTGATATACAGAGTCACACTCGACACTTTACAGATCCCCAGACCAACCTGATGTTTGACAAAATCACCCAACTTCTGCAAGCATTGACTATGGATAAAGCTCACCTTTGAGATTAACTCGTCCACTTTGTTACTTGAAAAGGAAGAAGTAACCACAACGGCTGGTAACCAGTCTTCCGAAAACCCGCACGACTGCGGGCACCGATGTGGAACAGTAAACGCGGTTGCGTTGACGAAATTATCTGTACACCCATTTCGCCATTTTGTCGGATATTTTTCCCGCAGGGGCTTGTCCCGCGAATCCAGAGATGTGGAGTTTATGAAGTGCTCCCACCATTGGGTTTACAACCATATCAAAGCCGAAAGCCGGGTACCTTCTAGTCGTTGACCGGATGCGACAACCGACACCATCAGGCTGTTTGAAAGCGGCCACCCATGGGGCAGAGTTCTGTTGAGGGTATTCGGGTTTGATCCAAAAGAGATCGACCTTGAATGCTCGAGTAGCAGCGGCGCACTTACAATGGTGTTTTAACAGTGCGTGGAAGTGATGAATTCTAATCACATGAGAACCGCAGGGGCCCTGGTGTTCGGGTGCGTCTGGCGACAACTTAAGCACACGTCCTGCAGACTGGCACGGTACGTGATTGCGAAGCAGCGAAGTGAATGTGTCTCCAATATCTTCAGGCTGGTTCAACAGAGATTTGGATACCGATTGCGTCTTGGTCGCCCTGAGTACGTTTATTACAGGGGTTTGAGTCAACCGCTAAATGCACGAGCGAACCTAATGTCTTACTGTCTTCTGAGACGGGAATCACAAGTAGTCCGCCTTTGGCCTCAGCATCGTGCCTGCCTCTGGCTTCCGACGTGTTGTGAAAGATCGAATACTAATAAAACCCGAAAGAGCCATGAGGTGAGGGAGAGGAAAAACTTTGAAGACGTCACGGTGGAAATCAATATTTGTCGGCAATCGTCGGATAACTTTGACTTCTATTAGTACGTCTCGGGCTTCTATCATCCGACAGTCGGATGATCGCAATATCACGTCTGCCTTCACATGATCAGAAGACCCGGGTATTTACTAATTTTTGTACCTAAGCAATCTTGCTAGCTCCTTCCCTTACTTATTGTACATGTTCCTTCGAGATTCTTGATTCAAGCTTTGAGGGCGAAGGTTCTCATCGATCAGTTACTGCTCACTCACTTATCTATCGAATCTGGTACGGATTCCTTAGATCACGCGTCGTTGACTACGCTTGGATCGTAGTCGGCCCCACACTACCACAAATGGGGGTTACTTCGTCATTTACGGACTCGTGCTGAATGATGAACACAAACCAGGGCAATGGTACGAAAACTTGACATCTCACATGCGACTGTCAGTGAGAACGAAGCTGTGTATGTCACATGTGGCCGTGTCTGTTGGTACCAGCTAATAACCTATTCTGGCGCGGCGCTGCTATCCATCATCCCACATTACACTAGATGCAGAGTAAACGCAGAGCTCTAAGGACTCACAGGCCACTGGGGTGCTCATGCCAATCAACTGACGGAAGGATATAAAGGAGCAGAAAAATTGTCCAGCTCCATGTCCGACAGTTGAGCGCCACAACCGGATGTCACTTCGACAGCGTGTCTTGAAATTTGATCGTCTGCACGGGTGCACTTTGCCAGACTCTGCTATGAATAGTACAGAAGCCAAATTACGCAAGGCGTTGTTAACCCGGTTAGACGTTTCATGCAGGTTACGATCAAGGCCGCCGGATCTCCGTGATAGAAGACGCACCTTCGAGGCATTAATTAACTCCGTAGTGAAGTGCCGGACACAAACAGCTGCTCACGGTTTCCAAGTCGCGTTTGTTTAGGTTAAGTAGAATACGTACGAATGGTCATGGCTACCACGCTCTTCGAACCTTCACACGCCTTCGATACAGTGCTACTGAGAGCACAATGACTAAAATCACAAGACCCCCCAGTGCGGAACCCAGCGTTGCGCCGAGGATGGTGACTTCGCTGACCGAACTCGATGTCTGAGCACTTGTGGGGGACGACGACGAGGTGAATAAAGGAGGGCTGCTAGATGACGGTAGTAGCGGCGAGGGTAAATATGAAGCCGTTGCACTGATGAATGGCGGAAATAGGCGGTTACACGTTACGTTGACCAAGAAAACACAGAATATAACGTGCCTAGCATTTGCAACGACCAAGGTGATCGATTCGACATCAAACCGCGTAGGTAAGTCACCAGGAATAAAAGTGATACCCAGGGTCGTCATTTGTGTTAGCGGAAGACCGACAGCCGCGATGATGTTTATGGACGTGTTTACCATGCTTGTGATTGAGGTATCGCTTGGTTCAGCAGTGAGGGTTATGTTTACAGTGGCATTGGATAAGGGGGAAGGATAAAGGTACAGATTTGAAGCTGTTCAGACGAGTAGATCAGAGAGGGCGTGAGATGCAAAAGTACAACAATGAATTTGCCTCGGAACGTCAAAAACACTTGGGGTATCACATTTCCGGCTTCTGGTATTGGTCCATTGGTTGAGATCACTGCTGTAGGAACTGAAGAGTCGTTGACGAGTTGCCTGGTATCGAGATTGCACGTTGGCAATAAAAGACTTTTGGGAGATGGGACTAACTCACCATGGGCTGACACAGCCAGAGCCGCCCTCGGACGAAGAACACAAAGGAGGGTTATAAATGATATCTGGGTCAGTGCTCGAGAGGACGACGATCTGCTGAGCACGCGCCCGGGATATCTGGGCGGTGGACAGACAGAGACTCAGAATGAGCAGGACACAGGAAACCAAGGTTTGGTCCATGCGCGTTGAAGGAGAACCCCTGGCTCCGAAGTGCGAGCTTGGCGGATTAATTCCTATAGTCACACGCACAAGGATAGACGCTCAGATAGTCGACGACAACATCGACGATCTAACGATGGATTTTCCGATTCTGACCCGTTAATGTCCACCAGTGCGATGGGGAACATCAAACATACTTGGGACTTCATTCCAATCGATGGCCGGGCATGCGGTGCAGCTCAGCGGGGTGAGCGTGACACATGAGATGTGTGACATTGTGACATTCTCGTGGTCACTCAGACTTCCTTGCCAGCACAAACTAACCACTCAAGTGACAGCTCGACGAAGCCTTGACTCGTCTCAAGTCCTGATTCCCATTCGTTCCGTTCCACTCGTTTAGACTTTGTTTTTTTTTTTTTTTCGCTCCTTACGAACACACAAAAAAAAGAAAGTGTTAGCCATGTCGGACCACTTCGATGCACAGAAACGCTCCTCCAACAATAAGGTACACCGCAGCCTCGCCGCTCGCTTCAGTCCAACGGCCTCCTTTGATACTCAACCGTCGTCCACTGCACCGGCGGACTCCCATTCCACCGCATCAGCGTCCGTTCTAGGTAACGTCAATCTCAGTCTTCTTGCGTCTCCCCCGTCCTTACACCAGCCCTCTCAGCGGCTACTCCCGCAACGACGGCAGACTCTGGCAAAAATACCCAGTCATCCGTACAGTCTTCGTCTACTTCCGCACATGGCAGTACATCGACTGCTTCCACTACGACAGCATCAGTCTCGGCAGCTTCCTCTGCTACCTCATCGGGAACCACTTCAGCTCTTTCCACTTCGGCTGCACCCGCTGTAGTCACCATCCACTCCAGTGTATGATTCATTCCATGTCGTTCATGTAACGCTCTTATCTCATTTATTTTTCAGGGCCTAGTCAACTCTCCATCGACCACTGCACCTCTCTGGGCTAGCAGCATCGGCTCAGCTACCACACCTACAACCACTGCGTCAGCAACATCCACCTCGTCATCGGGCTCGGTTAATATAACTGCCGTCGTGGGTGGCGCTGCTGGTGTTCTTGCCGGCCTTGCTGTCCTTGGATTCCTTATTATGTGGTTAAAGGTATGCTTCAAGCCACAAGTCCACCTTGGTGGCTCATTTATTCGTTCCAGCGTCGCCGCAAGGAGAACTACGATGACGATGACTTCAATGCGAGTATATTCCGTCGCCAGTCTGCTATTCTGGTGGACGACCCGCCCGCACCAAGTTACAACCCTCGGCCACCGACCATGATCGAACGTCACGTCAACAATGCTTCTCCGGCTCTTGCAGCTCAACGTAACTTTTCTGGTTCCGGTCCTAATTTCTATGGCGGATATGGCCAGCAGTCACTCGGTCCGGGAGACGTCGTTCAGCCGGCTTACGGTCAGCCCGCCATGGGATATGGGGAGCCTGGACAACTCGCTCGGCAGCCCTCGAATGGCGCATTCCTCACACGTCAACCGAGCGCTGCAGTTGGACACGGAAATCCTGTCCAGCCTACTCGACAACCGTCCAACGTCATTGCCCCCAATCGCCAACCCAGTGCTGCCGGGTATGGCGCAACTCCTGAGGACACCAATGCACATTACGTTGACCTCAATCGCTCCAGCGTGACACCCTTCCAAGCTGCACAGTATGCTGCCATTTCACGCCATCTGGACGATATGGAACCCCGTTTACCCCGTACATCGGATGATTTGAGCCGTCCTCCACTCCCTTCACCGTTCGACGACCAGCCACAGGAAACCCTTCAAGCCTCCACCCCAACTGGCGTACCTCGTGCCCCACCCCCGGTTCATTTTGCTTCTGGCACTGACACCGCGGCTCACGGCTCTGAGGCTTTGGCTCCGCGAGCACGGGGGATCACGACGGACACCAATCGCCCCGTATCTGCTTACACCGTCTACGAGGAAGGTGACGCCTACGGTGGAATATAAATTGTTTGTTTCGAATTTTGCCCATGTTCTGTGTCGACTCCAGCCTGCCTGACTTTTTTTTTTTGGTTTTCAGACTCTTGTGAATTGTATGGTTTGGCTCATTTACTTATCCGTGTAATATATTTTTCTCTGGTTTGCCTTCGCGCTTGGTCCAGGTACCTCGGTGTTGCTACGTGCGCTGGCATGGTGCACAGGCCGGTCTTGTGCCACTCAGCGTGTAGTGCATTTTGTTCCATTATCTCTTATATGTGTCCTTGTGATGTCGTTTTGCCCTTCAGCTGTGTCCGCGATACCTTGTCGACCTATTGCATCGGCTGAATGTGCTTCTAGGCATACCCACCGCCCAACGAGCCTCGACTCGTCGATACCTATCCCATTCTTCTTTATACATATAGATTTATTTCCTTCATTGTGGTCTGAAGTGGTTGGGGAAAAAATTCAGTCGTTACTTTAATATAGGCAATCTTCTCTTTCTGCCACTGTTGGAATTTGGGCATCAGTATTGATCTCAGTCTATGCATCCATAACTTTATGTGCTGAATTGCAGTATGTCCAGATAGTGAACAACGTGCTTAAAGTAACGAAGATGATAGGAGACAAGACCAAGAGTACCCAAAAACCCACTGTCATAGTACAGCACTTGCAGTAAGACCCAAAGACAGCGTGTATAATCTACGGTAGACGGTCAATGACACCCAAGAAACTGTACATTCATCGCTTTGCGAGTTGCAAGACGTTACCTGAGCACTGACTCAGGGGCTCGGAAGCGGAGATAGCGGAAGAGGGACTTCTAGAGCCTTCAGAAGTTCCGCGTCATGGGTAGGAGAGGTTGGACTGTCATCTGCCACCTCTGTCCCCTGACCTGGATCGACGAGCGAACAACAGCGTAGTCTGGTGAGAACACAGTGCTCAGCCTCCTCCTCAGTGGTCATCTCTGGCTTAATGAGATTCAGGACCGATTGGACCCATAAAGCCCAGCGGCGTCTCTCTTCGAACGATGACAAGCGCTCCACCACTTCCAGGACTTCCGTTGCAATTGTAAGCAGCTTCCCGGCTCGTGAAAAGTGTGGCAAGTCAGTTGAGGCATGATGGGGCATGTGAAGTATTCCCCTCATAAACTGGTCCGTGGCAATCAACATCAACTCGCCAAGGGACATAAGGGAGAGTGCCATCCTTTGCATCGGAGGAGGGCGTAGAGCAACAATGGTTCCAAGGGGTGAATTGTGGGCCCATTTGCTATCGCGCGTAAAGAGTTCGCTGGGGCTGCGTTTGTTTTCCTTCTCTGTGATAAACTGGCCAATGAGTGCTATCAAGACCCGACCGCCCGATACAGCGAGCAACCAGTGTTCCCTGCACGCATAGGAGGCGTTGGTGCGCAGAGGTAGGTTGTACCCTGACTCGAAGACATCGAGAGCAGATAACCAATATGGCAGAGCTGTGTTGGGTTCACCTGGCAATGCAAGCGACTCATCCTTGCCAATGATTTTCCCAAAATAGAACAAAGCTGTTCCCAAGATGCCATGGAGTTCACCGAGAAACTCGATTATTCTGAATCAACGCAAGTTCAACTGAAAGTCAAAGTAGTAAACTTGACAAGTCGTGCACATACTTCCTTTCGCTTTCGCTACATGTCGTCCATCCCTGGTCCTGAGCTGTTGTCGGAGACTCGTGGTGTTCGAGAAGATAAAGAAATTGTTGGTCTGGGGATCTCAATGCTGCGGATGATTGCCTCTCCTTACTCCCTGGAGTGCCCAAAATGAGGTCTGAATGCGAGACAAGAGCACGGTGGCATTGGTGGATCATAGCGCGCATCAAAGTGATGACTTCGTGATTCTTACTCTCACCATCTGTCGTTTCACGGAAACAGGTGTGCGTCAGCAACTCATGCGCTCTAATGACAGCCTAAGGGCGATCCAAACCGTTGAAAAGCCTCTCGGCCTTCTCGAAGAGTGCCTTAAGCCCCAGCCAGTCATCGTGGGAGAACCCCGCGAACAGAATCTTGGCTGGCCTGCTCCGTGCAAGTGACGTGGTGCCCATGTAATGTAGATAAGAAGGCGACACATCTGTATGTGTCATAAGCTGCTCGTCTGTGATAGGCAGCCCCAGCATCTCATCGTGTTCGGCCAGCTTGTATCAGCTGAGAAGGTGCGTGTTGGGTATACGAACGGGTCTGGGCTCGGAGTAACAATAGCGGTAAGCTGGGATTGAAATACGAAGTGCCTCCTAAATTTGGATGTGGTGCCGCAAACGAGTTGTTAATAGTGAATGCAGTGTCTCAATATTCTGGGTCTAATTAAGCGTATAATTGGAGCATTTGTACAGCTAGGGCATCGGACATGCTAACAGTATCCTCACCAACCCCTGCGATGACCTCCCTTACCCCATTTCTCGAGGAGGAACAACGACATATACTCGTATACTTCCCTGTTAGCACCTCTCGTGGAAATAGAGTGGTCGCTATGCATGGCAGTGACAGTGAGCTTCAGAATGTGTAGCATTTATCGACAGCTCTCACCTATCCGTGAACATCCTGAACTTGAAGTTTCGAACTTGCGCTTTTGTGAGCATGTCAAGGAGATGCGCCGAGTTTGCGAAGTGGACGTTGTCATCTGCGCTTCCGTGCATGAGGAGATAGTCAACGCTGCGGAACCCTTCGACAGATGAGATTGAAGCATTGATATAACCACCGGGATTGTCGCCAGGGAGACCCATGTACCGTTCCGTATAAATGGAATCTGGCTAACTATGAGCCTGGCAAGAAAGATTCATCTAGTTGCTCAGCTTACCGTACAGGCGCCAGCTCGTCACAGGCTACAGCACATATATATCGTAAGATAATGTGGCTTGAAGCACAGTGTAGGCTTACCGCTACGGCCATCGCTAGCGAGTGAATTCCTACATCTGCCTCGGCTACTTTGGAAGCCATGAAACCACCATAAGACTGTGTGTTCATATGAGAGATGAAGAATGTCATCACACACGGTCGACTCACCCAACCCCAGATGCCAATACGTTTCGGGTCCACGTAAGGTTTACTGGCCCATATGCTGTGAGAAAGAGATGAGTTGGATATCGATATCAGAAAGGGTAAGGTGTGCACCGTGCTGCATTGATCTGATCGCGAGTCTCCCAGAAGCCCAAATTATTCCTCACTGGGTTGCGCAACTGACGCCCTTTGTAGCCTGTACCCCTGCCATCGACGATAACCACGATGTACTGGAGACCACAGACGATGTAGTCGTGCCAGTCGCGTTTATAATTGACGTTGACCTGCTGGCTCTCAGGCCCGCCATACCTGCAAATAAATGCGAGGTAAGAATATGGAACCTTTCTGGACAGAGTACTCACACGTGGAAAAGTACAGGGTATTTTGTTCGGCCCGAATCATCCATTCGCGGCGGCCGCATCTCTTTCGCGTTCAGTTCTTAAAGATTCTGAAGTCAATTCACCACCATCAACGTGCCGGCATATAGATAGACCCTTACCATAACCATCGCTGACGATGGTGGTATAAGTAACTGTGGCAGTTTCGAATACAGTCAGCGTCGTGTTAAGCACAGCGTTATCCGTGAGAACGTAGTCGAAGTCTGGAAACTCGTCGTTTAGTTCCAACAAGTATCTCAGAATTAGGTAGTACATGAAGTACCTGGTCTGTCAACACGGACCACTTTCTGCCAAGGAACTCCCGGACCACGGTAGTTTAATAGATAAAAGCCGGCTCCAGGTGAAAAGCTGGCAGAGTATGAACCTGTGGCCGATTCATCTGTCAATGGAGAGGGCGTTGCAGACGATGCTGTGTTCGGTGATGAGATTGGGATGGAATACAGGTGACGCTCGATGGAGGACCGAGCCGCTTGGAAGTAGCTGCCTTGATCTTTAGCGTCATGTGCCAGGAGAAAAATTGTCGGACATTAAAGAGTTAGAGCTTACATCAATCCTCTTTCGGCATCCACAACTTGTATACCTCCTGTCACCTCCCAGGGTCCAGATGTGAGAAAATGGGGTGTGGTGGAGTCGGCCGGGTCAAAAAGAGCAATATGATTGTACCCGTCCCCTGATGGTACGACATCAAGGTAGGCTGGCAAATCACCTGATCGCAGGCTCGGTGGAAGAGGGTAAATGCGCTGATGCTGCAGAAGAATGGGCATGAAGGCTCATGGGCAAAGGGGACTACACTGACTGGTTCGATCCAGCCTTCATCGGCTTCCTCACCATTCTTTCCAAGTCGTCTGACAACCACACCAGACGCAGTCTCTTGTTCTGGGATCAACTTGTCAAGACTGAAGAGGATAATATTGCCATTGTCAGCAGCACGGGTAACTTCCTTCACAATCAAACTTGAGTTATCGACCCAAGTCACTTCAGAAACGATGCTGTTATCAAGCGAAAAGTGGCCGGACCATACTAACTCGACGGTAGTCGCCACAGTGGAATAGATGTCGGAATACTCGAGGTAACTTGCCAGATTAAACACGTGTATCGAGGCAATAGGGTTGTTGTAGCCAGGCTTCGGGTATTTAATCGCCACATCCTCGGTATAGGGCACAACGGCATAGGCATCGTTAGTTGGGTTATAGATTGGAAAGCGATATTCATCCACAGCAGTTTCATCAAGCCGAAGAAAAGCGATTTTTGCAGAATCAGGGGACCACCAGAGAGTGTAATCAGTTGCGAAAACTTCTTCCTCATAAATCCAGTCGGGTATACCGTAGAAGAGCGATGCATTTCCTGTGTTTGTCACACGGATGGGAGACATTGTCGAGCTTCACGACTATTTCGTTAACGGCTAAGAAAAATTTTAACTGTGCCCTTACCTAGGAGATGGCAGAACATAAAGGTCATTGGATGCGACGAAGGCAATAGATTGGCCAGTTGGTGCCCATGTCGCATAGGCTGTGACCGGGGGATTAGTGGGGGGCAACAGAGGATTGGTTGCATTGGTCTCCAAATCATGAACATAGTAATTGCCAAAGCTGGAGTGTCTCCATTGCTAATGTTACATTCACGTCTCGCAGAGGAAGCTTGATAGAAACACACACGCACTTTGACTTTGTCTGCCTTGACAAGAATATACTTCATGTCCGGCGAAAGCTTCCACTCGGTCCAACTTAATTGGTTTCCATTTGCCTACGAACTGGTATCAATGCGGATACTGCATTCCCATGAAATAGAGGGTTACGTCTTTGATGTCGGCAATGGAAATTAGAGGTTTAGTCTCATTAGTTTTGAGGTCAACGAGCACTATCCATCCGTTTTCCATCATTGAGAATACACCATCCCCAGCTACAGGCAACATGAGCAATTGGGAGGAAACATTGTGAATGTCGATCTCAGACCTTCTGGAACCCAATGAACCGATTGGAAGCTGGCACTGAATGTTCCATTAAATATGTGGTCAAGAGAGAACTTCTTGGCTCCTGGTCCGCGGAACGCTTTGCCATTGTACAATACGGTAGCAGCAAGAATTCCAATACAAGCTGACAAAAGGACAAGGGCTGCGAGGGATAAGACCAGAGCTCTGAATGCGGTTGGTCGCTGAACAGTTAGGCTGACTCAGTTATTGTATCTTCAGACCGACTCATGATCTAACCTTTCCACCGCCGCCGACCCGAAGACCATGTCCCTGTTCAGAGTCATCGACTTCCCCCTGATCGTCTGCCTCTTTCACGAGATATTCTTCGTCTTCCTCGTCCGAACTTGGTGCGTCGAAGGGTCCCTCCCCGTAGTAAGTATGCGGTCGCGCAGTGCGGTCGCAAAGGGAGGGTGAACGACCTCTCGGGCGGTCTGATTCGCGATTCAAGCACCCTTCTTCTGCACCAGAGAGGTGCTGGTACGCATGCGGGGCCATCTCCAAGTCGGGTAGAAGCTTGACTTTGCGCTCGAACAGCACCATAGCTTAGGTAATTACATAACATCACGTGCCTTGCTAGTACCTGCCATCACTGAATGTGGCGGCCATGAAGCGTGTAACGTTCGACTCATGCCACCCTCACGACATCCTACAAGCTGGGATCCAGCGTTGTTGATATCCCAGGTACTTGAAATCGTCTCTGCGGATTCGAGCTATTGATGTTTTTCTGCTACAGATTATTTCCGTGCAAACTCTACATTATCTAGTGCTTTCGATCCTAATCCCTCCCTTACTTTCCTTGTTCGCGGACCCATCGGCATTGCTTTACGAAGGGGGAGCCGCTAATGTCGGTACGGATTGATCCAAGTAGCAGTTATTCTGAGCACCGAGGAATCTCATCAGGTATGATCATGGACTGGCGCGAAATGGCGGGGAAGCCTACCGTACGCGGCATGCCCGGAGAAGAACGCTGGCGTTCGTATTATGGGGCGTGGAGTGGAGGGAGAAGGGTAGGTGGAGGATGGGAGGATAAGGGTATTGGACGAATGGACCCTACTAGGGGCTGGGTCATCGCAATTTCGTGGATGATCGCATGCACAGCAGAGTAAGTGCCCCACATCGAGTCGGATGACCACTTAATTCTTCCATTCATAGCATCTATTTCCTGTATACCCTCATCCGGCGGCCGCGCCTCATCCTAGACTTCGCGCTGACCTTGGTGTTCATTCATCTCGTACTCACGACCTACTATTCAGCTTCGATACCCAATTCCTTGTTTTTCTGGTTTATTCTAGTGGCAGGGTCAGCATGGACAGTCATCGTCGCCGAACAGCTATGTGTGAAGAGGGAAATGACAGAAGGGCTAGTGGTTTCCCGTCCAAGGGACGAAGATGAAGAAATGGAGCTGGGCGGAGTTTCGCGTAGCGACTAAGTAGGTCGTGCACTTCCTCGTAGGAGGTTGCTCTCACGAGATACTGGTTCGCAGCCTTATAGATTTCATATATTGCTGTACAACTGTATTTTTCAATAACTTCCGTCTCCATTCATTGCCACATGTCATAGTGACTGGGTCATGATCCATGAGGCATAGCCAAGTACGTGTTGACATGATTTAGATAGGCTTACACCTATGAGAAAGGGTCCGCAGTGTATAATCGGACTTTCCTTCACAAAGACGGTCGTGTTTGTGGTGAGGCTTGGTCTTCGCACCCTCGAGTGAGTTGTCTCATCTCACCTGGACCGTTCCGAGCTCTTCGCCTGCATCCTCACTTGAAGGACTGTGCGGCATTTTTATGGATTCGAAGTGGACCGGTCATGTGGCTAGTCACTTGTTCGAACTGCGGTTAGACGGATTCTGTTCAGGCCGGTTCGGTAAGGTAAGTAAATCCGCGGAGACGATGGCATATTACGGACAACAACATGGGGTCCTATAAAGCGGTTCCACTGTGCTATATGCTGCTATATGTGTGTACGTCAACATCTGGCCCGCCCTTCGAGTTGCGAAGCCTGATCCACAGGAAACGCGGTGATCGGATGGGTACGTGTCATGCAGCTAAGTATCCAAGTTTTGTTACCAGAGCCCCGCACAAGGAGTGGCGGCGGCGTAGTGAATTGTAGGTATCTGTGTTGTTTGGTGATCTTCCCTCCGCTCCACAATCCGCCACCGAGTGGTTTATCCGCAGCGCCACAAGTAATCCTATGCCCTCAGTTGCCGCCAACGTTGGTCCTGTATTTTGGAGCAGGAAATACCCGAAGGTAGCTATTTACAACAGGGCTCATGTAAGATAACATCCATCCACTCCTACCGAGGTAAGTGGCTGAGGTGTGGGGCTCCAATCCCAGACGTATTTGTACCACCTGCTGTTAACGGGAATTACCAATTTTCCGCTTCTACGATCCGAAGCCGTCCACGTGTTAAGTCGACTTGGGTGAGTCACGATCTCTCAGACCACAACGTTCATTAGCGGGTGGAAAATAGTTACCTCACTTGGCGTTGTAAGGTTGATGGTGGCTGAAACTTCCATTAACAGGGCGGACTAACACCATGACATTGAAATTCAGCCCTGTGGTGGCGTCTTGATATGAGAAACGAGCCGCCGATGCACTAGTTGTGTGCGGTTGTTCTTTTCCCTCACCACCTGTTTCATTTTCTGCTCCAACGAAGGAACCGATATGATGTGTATATACAAGCCTCCTCATGACAGTACGGATAGCTGTATTCGGTGTGGGTCTTCCTTGATGAGGATTGAAGTCTGCCACGTCTACCTTGGCCGCCGCCACGAGGTTCTAGACCGTTCGTTCTCGGGGCCGCGTGAGCCGATTGTACGCTGCTGCATGCCACCGACGACTCATATCCTACTACTTGTTTAGAACAACGATGCCAGTGTAGGGCGGATCTGTAAGTATGCAGTGAGTGTAACGACACGTGTTGTGGTGGCATGTGGTGGGCGCCTGCGAGCCCTCAGGCTATAGAATTCAGTTTGCTACTTACATGTTGCGAAGCTGTTTGAGCATGGGGCGGTGGACTGGTTACAAGTCACAGACTTACTTGAGCAGACACCGGGATCTTGAGATTTCCGGGGATCTGGGGACGCTGTGGTGCGGCCCTAGCATATTATTGACAAGCAGTTGGAGCTCAGGACTGGACTATACATAATTTACAATAGCAGCGGCGCTGCCTTGGTATTAATTAGTGTACTCGCGAGATATGTGCGACATTCGCTCTGCATCGACTTGGTGGGACTGGTATTGGTTGCCACCAACAACAACCGATCTTCTGACCGCCGTGTGCCAAGAGGGGAAACCCGCCCTAACAGGCAAGAGGTCTGGCCACGTGCCTGTTAGAAGGAATGGACTCCGTCCCGCTAAGCTCGTACTTTCTCCCAAGTGCGGGCCACGCTGCACCTTTGCAGTTTGCAAATATACTTTATAATAATCTCCCAATCGCCATTTGTCGAGTAAACGTAAATTGCGAGCCAGGTGGCTGATCTGAGGCGCTCACATCATCTCAGGTCGACGGTCGACGCCCTTGCGAAGCGTCCGAAAAAAAGATAGGCAACCTTGTCTGAACTTCTTCCTGCGACTGCGGATGTGCGAATGCCCTCTGAGATCGCGCACTCGTTACTATTCCCTCGTTCATTGGAGGTTTTTTCATTGCAGAAGTTTACCGAACTGTTATTGAGCCCGTCACATAAATGTACGGCTACCTTCAGCTACCCTGTATTAACTTGCACGAGGCGCTAATAAAACCACTTAAAAGACCGACTGTGGCAAGTAGACTAAGCTTCTCGCTTTCCACCTCCTCAACCCTACCACCCATGGAGACTTTGAAAAACATGCTCTCCCCCCTCGGGATGAATACGAATGCTTTGCAAGACACTCTTGTATCGACCTTCCCCTTTCCCCTCGACGTTCCCCACTCATTCACTTTGCTTTAGAAACTAGTGGTCATAGGTGGAACTGTCGAGACAGCAAGGCGCATATCCGTCTCAGCCTGGAACGGGTTTGTCGACTGTGCGTCTGCCCGCCATATCTCCAGTTCGCCATCTCATAGCCCTCCCACGTAGCCTTCTTCTTGACAGCACACTTCAGTCAAGAGGATTATCCATATGACTGGTAACCTACTTTCCTTATCTCCAGCCGACCTCGGAGGCTGACACTACTCTCCAGGTTGATGCATTGGCTTTCCAAGGCAAGACTTGAAACACGCGCTGTTTTGGCTCATTGCAGTACTCATTCCATGACTAGCAACCGGCATGGGGCAGGAGTCGAGAGTTTGAGATAACGACGCGTACGGTGTCACGCAGTGGCATTACACAGTCGACAACCGGTGATTTGGATGAAGAAGACGTCGACGACGACGAGGACGCACTCATACACGGTCGGAAAAAGCGCAAGGTTGCATTCATCCCTAGCTTGGGCAAGTGTCCCTTACGGAGACGAGCTTTCGTAACAATGTCTAAACTAGCTGACGCCTGTTGGCAGATACTACCCACACAATATATTACCGTGGTCACTGGCTTCGGGTACGTTAACTAATAGCGCGTGTTTGGTAAAGTAATCGGCTCTCATGCCTTGCCACAGATAACGAGGACCAAGCGTTACCCGGACTACGGGCACGGCGCTGCGCTAAAGATCAGGTACGCCAAACTCCGGCTCCGCGTGGTTCATGCTGACTGCGTGTGACTAGCGTGGTTGCGCGTAGCAACGACATCCTCAAGAAACTTGTGTTGGAAGCAAAACGAGAGTATGAGAAGGATGCAGAACACCGTGTCCATATCTTCATGGCTGACACGTGAGTTTTCCCTTATTTACCTCGTACGATATGGAGCTCAGTTAAATATTAAAGCACTTACGGCTGCTGGCGGTGGAATGGAGCTCGGCAAAAGCGTCCGCTGAGTTCTATTGTTCTGCAGCCCGGAGTAAAGGATATGCTCTTAGCTGACTGTAAGGACTTTTTGGCTTCGGAAGACTGGTGAGTTGCAACATGCCGAATTTGATCAAGGTTCACTCATATTCGCAGGTATGCCGAAAGAGGTAAAGTGTGACTGGTTTGTACTGTATCCACTCTAAGTTATGTGCAGGCATTCCGTTCCGTCGGGGTTATCTTTTGCATGGCGTCCCTGGAAGGTTGGTGTCTCCTCTCCGATTTTTGACGCAATCCACTCATCACCCGGTTTGTGCAGTGGCAAGACGTCATTGATACACTCGTTGGCGGGTGAACTCGGACTGGACATTTATGTCGTTAGTCTGTCGTCCAAGGGGTAAGACGCCACTTGAGGGCATTCTGGCAGTTATTGACATAAATGAACATAGAATGAGTGATAATACGTTGACCACTTTGATGAGCCATGTACCATCCAGGTCGGTGGATATTCCCTCTTTGTATTCGCCAAGCCTCACCTATTCATGGCTTTAGATGTATTTTGCTGCTTGAAGATTTGGACGCGGCATTTACGCGCTCTGTCAGTCGCGATTCATCCTCAACTGGCGTTCCCACAAGTGGTACCACTACGAACATTAATGACTCTGATGGGTCTACGCTGAGTTTAAGTGGACTTTTGAACAGTCTGGATGGTGTAGCTGCGGCGGAGGGTCGGTGCGTTATCGTTCTCGAATCCCGTAGGCTGCGTCCATTTCGCTGATACATTTATCCGATGGCCTATTCAGCCTCCTCTTTGCCACCACTAATCATATCGAGCGCCTTGATCCTGCATTGAGTCGTCCAGGCCGCATGGACGTTTGGGTGAATTTCACCCACGCGACAAAGTGGCAGGCGGAAGGCATTTTCAAATGTTTCTTCCCCTCTAAGCCTAAGAATCCCCCGGCGGATTCTACTGCGACCTCGTCTCCAGCGGACGAGAAGACTGACATTTCGCAAAAGAATCTTCCACTACCAAAGCGTAAATCGCCAGGACACACCATCCCAGTTCTGGAAGAGGCAGAAATTGCAGTCTTGGCTAAACGTTTCGCAGATGCCATTCCAGAGAATGAACTCAGTGTATGTGTCACTCCTACCCCTTGCGTGGGATTCGCGCTTATTGACATCCGCCACAGGTCGCCTCTCTCCAAGGGTATCTTCTCAAGAACAAGCTCCGCCCACAAGAATGCGTCGACGAAGTCGCTGAATGGTATGTTGACACGTCATAATTCATTGCCCGGATCTTAAATGGATCATGTGATGAAGGGTGATTCAAGAGCGTGAGATGCGCGAGAAACTCAAGAGAGAGAAGGCGGAGGTGCGTGATTACTCTACCGTACTTGGAAGGTGGATGTGTGATATATTTAATCTGGCCTTCAGCGGGAAGCCAAGGAAAAGAAAGAGGTACGATGAATGCACATTGTAGTATGGTTGCTGGACGAAGGAACTAATGCTCCCGTAATTTCATAGGCTGAAGAGAGGGAACGGAAAGAGGTAGGCCAAAATATCTTAGGTCTCTTTGATGTAACGGTATTGACACCTTGTTCAGAAAGAGGAAAGGCTTGCCAAGGAGGTAAGTCCTTTTTTCGAAACTGGAATGCCCATAGTTCATGGAGACTGATCTGGTGTCCTTGTGCAGTTAGAGGAAAAGGAAATGAAGGAGGTGCGGTTTAACAACGAGGCGAGTTGCATGCATTCTCACAGCTGCTATTTGCGTAATAGAAGCTGGAGAGGAAGGAGCGAGCCAAAGCGAAGAAAGTGCACCGCATTGAGGCAGGTTTGAAGCTCGGATGGCGCAAACAGTTCCACCAGCAGCACCGTCATTGGTTCAAGCGGCAGTAAATACCCCTACGGAAGCTACCTTACCTATTGTCGTTGCTGACAGCAAGTGCGAATCATCGTCCTCATCTGAATCGGACAGCAGCAATGGAGGAATTGAAGCAGATACCTGAGGAGAGCATAACGTCGGAGGAGGAGCTAGAGAAATCCATTGGTGGATCGATCAATGTCGTCACCAAAGAAGCTGGGAAGGAGAAGTGGGTCGCTGTCAAAGGGCAGTTGGAGTCGTCTGACTGATCTCGGAGAACGTTGTCCAACACCTGTCGTGTGTGGAGTTATTTCGACGTTTTCCAGGTAGGCCACTCGCTATCTTTATGGCTCTTGATTGCCATCAGTCGTTCTACTTAGATGAGTCGCGCGTCCCATAGTGTTACTCTTTCACTTGGTGCTCGTTCTATAAGTGCGGTCGCTTAGCTCGTTATCTAGACTTCTTGCGTATTGATGTGATGTTGGATGGTCAAATTTCGCGTCTCCAATGATCAGTCAATAGACAAATACTACTGTAGTGTCGTGGCGCCCAAAGCAGCTCGCAAACATCGGGGTAAAAAAAACTAAACTATCTTGAGGTTCACCTCGGAAAGTGTCTTGAAAGCCTCCTTGTAGGCATCCAATAACGCCTTTACCCGCGTCCGTTCCGCTACTAATGCCTCATCTTCATCCAAAAGCTCCGAAAACAATTCGGGTTTGTAAAGCGTCGCTACTAGTCGGTTTTGCACGTGTTTGGATGAAAAATTGACCAAAAGGTGCATGATGGCTTTTGGGATGAGGTCCTGTATACTTTGTCTGACGATGGAAAAGTACGAAGCGATTAACGACCGAATAAGGGCTGTTTCCATCTCTTCGCGTTGCGTTAATTGTGTGCCATTGTCACCGGCTGACGAAACCTGTCGGACATAGATAGCCAATCATCGAATGAGCGCTTTGAACGCAGAGAAATGTAGCAATATATCCTCACAGCTTCAATATGTTTACCCAAGCTTTTCATGTCAAATACCGCATTATTTCCATCTAGTGACCGCTTGGGCGCCAATATGCCAGTAGGACCTGGTGCATCTGCTCCGGATACATCGCGGCCAGTGGGAAGGGGTACGGAACCGGCGTGTGACCGTTCCACGCTCGACCCTGCGAGGGGACCAGGTCCGTTCTGGCCAAAGAAATAATTGAGGAACGTCTCCCGTGCAGAGTGCTGTGACGTTCCTGGCAAAGCTGGCGCGTGTGGATGCGATGATGACGGTAGCACAGACGAGTGTCGAGGGTGTTTTGTTTTGCCTGAAGTGTTGGCAGCGGTAATAGCGGATCCTGCCGTGCGGGAGCGGTCGTGAAGTGTTGCAGACACGGAACGCCCATCCCGCGTTGGAACACCGTTCGCAGCTATTGCGTCTTCGCTAGATGAATCCTCTCCATCACCGTGTGCTGCGCCGCCTGGTATTGGGTCGGTGCTTACAGGCTGAGAAGCCAATAGGCAGACCGAGAAAATGAAGAGAATATCAGACAAACCGTGGCACAAATACAAAGCGGACACCTACGCGAGGGGGTGGTGCTGGCCTTGGTGGGGGTACAGTTGCAGTTTGGGCAGCAGCTGCGGATCCCGCAATGAATGTCGGATGGTTTGTGTTGATGTACGCAGCTTGAATCTCAATAAGGCTCTGCGCATACTCCGACGTTGGTCCGAGGCGTTCCCGCAGAAGTTCGGAGACACATTCTATGAGTTGGGCATGTAAACGGGGGAAGTGTTCCAATTCCTGCGGTAATAGGGAAGATCAGATATACGGTGCCAAGGAGGAGTTGCTTACCACGCTTGTACAGTTATGGCATATTTTGACCAACTCCTCATACACTAGTTCGACGCAACGCAGACTTGGCGCTTCCAATAGTTTTATTTGTGGCTTGACCAGCAAGTCGAAGGCGGCTTCGGGAACAAACAAACTTGGGCGTGGACCGGTCGAATTGCGGATTGCCGTTCGAATGTCTTGGTTATCCAAGTTTGCAGTGGAGTCAATGGATGCCAGAGCATGGCCAAAGACGTCATTGAATATATAATATATCCTTGCACCCCCTGACAATTCTTTGGTTGACATATCCACTTTGGTACCTTCGATGGATGAAATAAAATCCTGGGCGAACTGGTTCATGAGCCGAAGAATCAGGGCTCCCTGCTGTGAGACTGTCAGTTTAGGGGAACGGGTGCTCGTATTTCATTACCTGGTTCTTGTCCCCGAATGCCGCGGCATCACCAAAGGTATTCAGCTCCTGCTGTGCTTGGCCCATCAAGGTGTTGAGTCGAGCTTTCATATCAGGCAATTTATCGCGTATGTGACTCATTAAGACCTTGAACAGAGTCTGTGGATAGTTCCGCAAAAAGGGTCGAAGAACGCACCTGGTTCAGCGTCCTTGCTAGATATTTGGTGCCATTCTTATGTGCGATATTCCGGTATGCCAGGTGGTTTCTGAAGAACTCTTCCTCTGCCTCCAATGCGTCTTTCATACTCTTCTCGGTTATGATATCTTGCTGACTACGATTAACAACGCCGATAAAACCCAATTTCAGAGGATAGACGCGTCCCGTGAGGATGTCAAGTGCATTGGTCCCAGCATCCATAAGGTCTAGCTTTGTCAAAACTCCAACGGTGCGACGCCCTTGAGGATCGACAGAACGGGCAAGCTTGAGCGCGTCTGAATTAGCTAGATCGACATTAGCAGGGGATACTGCGAGGACAACGCTATAACAAACATTAGCTAAGTGTTCAAGGATAACAGTGTGGAAATCCACCTGTTAGGTTTTGAAATGTAATCTAAAACCAAGTTCCTAATTTGTCGCTCTATGTCACTCGGTTGATCGCCCACCGGTATCTTGGTGGATCATTACGTGAGTGCACGGATGCATCAGTGTGCGTACCTTTGTCAGACCAGGCAAGTCGACCAGAGTTAGATCCAACACGTTTGGACTGTATATTCGTAACGATATTGGGAGTTTGCTGACACCTTTGTTCTGTCCGGCAACACGGAAAGTCTCCTGTTCGATTTCGCGGCGTACGTCGTTAAAGTCTGTGAACCGCTTGTCGATATGGAGGAATTGTGCCCACTCGGTATGTGCAGATGGGCTGGCGGACGGATCCGGGATGGGAGTATGAATTAGCTGGAGAATAAGGGGTCGGCGAGTCACGATGCCTTGGCCACGCGGAAGAAAGTCTCGCCCGACAATGCTGAGGAGAACATGCCAGTGAGTTACCACTACGCAACGGCAGATGCACACACACTTTTCTAGCACACTGGATTTGCCTGCAGACTGGCTGCCAACCTAAGAAAGAGCGTTTGTATACGCGACGTCGGCTGTGTTATACGATACTGCGACTTACGACAACCAGTTGGGGCATGTCTAGCTCACCGCCTGTGGTGTATGTTCGCCATGAGTCAAAGCCCACCGCCCAGGAACATTCATTGTGCGCACCAAGGTTACTGAATGTATCCTGAAGGCGGTTAACGAGTTTGATGAGGTCGACGTCCATCGTGCTAGCTGGGCTGCCTTGGTAGCGAACGAGGTGTTGTCAGCCAGTGCTGAGTTTGCCGGGGACACGGACGGCCTCCACGCGCGTCACAGCGGCAAGGACTGTTTGGACTTGTTTGGACAAATCTCAACGTTCAAGCCAAGTACGATATATAAAAATGCCGTGCTACACTTTTCTATCGGTAATCTAGCTAGTCACGGCTTTCCTAGATTGCCTTGCTTTTCACAAGCTCTGTCGTCGACCATTATCAGAGGTTATCCGAGAGATACTTGCAGCATGATCGACTTACGCTCAAGCTCTGCCACAGCGTTAGCCAATATCTCCTTCTGCGTCTTCTCGTCCTTCAGATCAGATGTCACCCTTGCAATGATAGCTTTTGCAAGCTCGGCCTGCTCGCTTTCCTTCAGCTGTTGCTCGTAGCGTACCCAGCTGTCCAGAACGGCCTTGACCTCGGACGCCAGTGCAACCTTTTGACGCTGGACGAAGGCTTCTGCCTCCAATTGGGCAGTCTCCTACATACGGAAACTCAGGACTCAGAACAATAAAACAAAAATCCTTGTGAGAGCCCATGTACGGACCTTCGAAATGGCGAAAAGCCCCTGCGTTAGCGAGACTACATCCTTCATCTGTTCAACAGAGTTGATGCGGTCTTTTACAGCCTGGGTATGTTCGGCACGCGAGTTTTCCAGAACGGCCTTGACGCGTTCAATGTGGCCGTTAGCCCAGTCGCGGTAGGGTTCACGGATAAGCTACCCGCGCGGTTATGAGTGTAGCAGTCAATTCAGCGTCTTAACGCAGAGACATACCTTGGCCAAGTAAGCAAGGAGGATAAATGTCCCTGCGGCAACCACGGTTTCCTCATTCACAACATAAAGTTCTTGAGATATGGCCGTAGCCAGAAGACCAGTACCGAGGATGGCAGTGCCAGTTTTGGTGATGAGGTTGGGGGAGGACGGGAGGGAATTTATGATTTCGGATGCACGCTCGGAAGGAGGGGGATTCGGTGTACTCATGGCACGGCTGGACGAGACATGATAAATTAACTAACATGGCTTTTGACGGAGGGAACACACCCATTGACCGCGCGGGCGACGGCAGGGACTGCGCGGGGACGGACTACAGGACGAACCGTGAGTGCAAAACATATTAGTAGATGTAAATGAACAAACCGGATGCCTTGAGCGTATTCAGTGCAATCCTGGACGCCATTGCGATACTTGGTTGTATTAGAACAGAACCAGCAGGGTAAGGGACCGTGGGAATATTACTATTATTCCGACTTGTCGCGACGATTATGTCATCAATCTATTAACGGATATGATGGCAAAGTATTCCAAGCTCAGGCTCCATGCGTTATCATCTAAAAAGTTAACGGGCGTGACGCGTGAGAACCCCTCCACCCCAGTGGACGACGCCTGTGGGAGTTTCCGATCGCCGATACTCGACGGGTAGTTCGCGTATCCCGCTCTGCTCGCTCCTTTCGCTTGGCCTCGCTCCTTTCGCTTATGCCACGTGAGTTGCCTTTTTTGGACAACAACAACCATGTGGCATTTCAGACTCAGTCGAAGCCCACTAAGTGCAATCTCACCTGACAGAAACCACTGATAAGGGCTGATCATTGCATTCCCATTGAATTTGGGCTTGATTTTGGTTTGATCTAGGCACCTGGCTATTGCCCAATGGTACATATGAGCTGAGAATGACCTGATCACACCATTTCAGAGGGATTTTCACTGATCTTTGCATGATGACTGCAATTTCAGACTGTTTTTCAAGGGGATTTGTGTTTGTATGTTACTATTGAGTGTAGGGGTCCATGCCCATGGTAGGATTATCCCAGCCTGATGATACTCAGATACATGTAACATAGCATGAATGTAGTGCTGATTTAGGTCTATACCCATGGTGGGTTTACCCCAGCCTCTGCAAGGGTGATGGACAGTACACACTCAGATGAGATTGACTACCTTAGCATACCACAAATATAGATTGGACATTTATGAAAGACATAGGTGTACACCCTAGGATGCAGCCTGTTGTTTGGGGTGGGAGGTGGGATGAAGCTTGGGGTGGAATGAAGCTTGGGGTGGAATGAAGCTTGGGTGGAATGAAGCTCAGGGTGGAATGAAGCTCAGGGTGGAATGAAGCTCAGGGTGGAATGAAGCTTGGGGTGGAATGAAGCTTGGGGTCAAATGAAGCTCAGGGTCAAATGACACTCAGGGTGGAATGAAGCTCAGGGTCAAATGAAGCTTGGGGTCAAATGAAGCTTGGGGACAAATGAAGCTTGGGGTCAAATGAAGCTCAGGGTTGAATGACACTCAGGGTGGAATGAAGCTCAGGGTGGAATGAAGCTCGGGGTCAAATGAAGCTCAGGGTGGAATGAAGCTCAGGGTGGGATATGAGATGTGTGGTTGGCAGGAGGCTGCTGGCCATGGGTTGTGATGCAGCCTGTGTTGGCAGCTGGGATGCAGCCTGTGTCAGCAAACTGGGATGAAGCCTGTGTCAGCAAACTGGGATGCAGCCTGTGTCAGCAAACTAGGATGAAGCATGTCCTGGCAGGCTGTGAAGCAGCCACAAGCTGAAGGCTCATCTAAAAAGTTAACAAGCATGATGCATGAGAACCCCCTCCACCCCAGTGGACGATGCCTGTGGGAGTTTCCGATTGCTGATACTCAACAGGTACAGTGAGCAACAAAAATGTTGCAATGTTTGCAACATTTTGATTGTGTGTAAGATAGCTTGGAAATGGTTGTGGCTGTGCTAATGCCATAGGGAGGACAATTGTAGCCCTTGGTCCCAGCTTTCTATTGGTGGTCTTTCCAAGCTCAGGAGTGAAGTGGCTGTGATGGTATGGGCCAATTACTAAGGCCTATGCATTGCAACATTTTTGTTGCTGACATCATGGTGGATGCAATCTACAGTGTGGAGTATGTATTCATGGCAGGAATGCCAGCTATTGCTTACATAATATATCACATGATCAATCCAATGATTTGTCAGCATGCAAACAAAGCCAAACATTGAACTTGCATCATTTATCCTCTATCCTGTACCACAACTCCAAAAACTGCCTATCTGGCTCATCAGGGTTACTCTGTCAGGGAAATGTCAGCAAAATCTGGTCATAATATTAAGGGAGAACGTTGTCACATGGGGGCGTGATCCCTCTCACCCACCGCCTGTGTCACTAACTCCGGCTAATTCGGCAACCCATTCTTATTACACAAAACCATGTGGCTTTTCAAACCCAGCCGTTGCCTGTTCAGTCGTGGCACAGCAACTCTTCCCACACTCTCAACCTGTAGTAATAACATGTTTTCCTTGCAATGTACAGAATATATATACAACAAATAACACTGTGTGAGCATGGGAAGGTGTTTTTATCTCAAATTTTCGCTTTTTTGGCCTTTTTTGCTATGCTCTTCTACTCCTCTGCTGAGATACCATATTTTCTAGCCAGATATTAGTTTTTCCATTACCTTCTCCTGTCTGCATAATGTATATATTGAGACTTCAGGACCATTTTTACCCTGGGAAATATTTTTCATAACTGCAAGTGTTGTTATCTGTGCCCCACTGATTGGCATATGAACTAATATGGACTGATAACCTGATAACCAGTGTCCTTCCCTCCATAGATGTGAGTTGCATGACATACAAGAAATCTTATAACACAGTTCTGGCTCTGCAAAGCATTGGTCAGTGTATGTTCATCCCTTCATGATGGATGTGAATTGATAATGGCATCCTGGATGCATCAAGTAACATTTCCTGTGTTTTTCACCTGATCTCTGTGATTGGAGTGCTGGTTGTCCCTTCTGTATCAGTAGCTGGCAAGACTGTGTAATGTCATTTTCCATCCATCTCAATGTGTGTGGACATCCTCTTTGCCTTGATGGGGGCTCATGCTGTGAAAAGTAGAGGCATGTTGTTGGAATATTAAACTGCCCTCTTAGTAGTACTTACTTTGGTGCGAAGGTTTGTTGCTTACATAAGCAAAAAATGCGTACATACAGTAGGATAAATTTTCTCCCTTCCTCAGTAGCTTGGTGTTACTGGGGAGTAAGTCATCCTTTTACTTAGTCTTTACACTTACTGATCACCTGTAGTTAATTATCTGACAGGTACATATTAATATATAGTAGCTTGGTGTTACTGGGGATTAATTATCTGACATATGTGACTGGGGAACTCAACAGGGTTGACCCAGACATAGGCCAGAACTAGGGATAACTCAATGGGGCATATCCCAGTGACTTCTCCACTCTTTATACAGTATGCATTATCTACATACAAACAGTGACAAATGTATGATACATGTATGGCATGACTATGATGACCTATGACATCACCTACATCAGGAAAGTTACAAGTATGTAGTCTAATTCATCTGCTTTCATCTGCAGCAGATGACTGCAGACACTGCAGATGGATGCAGATGATTAGACATCTGATGTCAGAGTTTCAATGCCTATGCCCTCATCTGATTGGTCAATCCAAGACATTAAGTTAATATAGCCAAGGTCATCAGATGCTGTCAGACATAATCAGACACCTCAGACACAGTAGATGCACGTAACTTTGCTGATGTACCAGCCTGGTCCCTGACCTCATATTCCAACACATGCAACATATTTCCCCATCACCTGAGCACACTGTTGACCTGATCTTTCCAACTTTCAGTGGGGTCTCATGTCCCTCCATAGGTGAAGTAAGTATGATATTGCAACAACATTTTCTCTGGGCCTGAGTGCATTCAATTCAATGTTAGGTCTCTCCAGACATACTCTGGATCAATGGCCATACTTTGTAGTTGACAGGGGTAACCTGGGCCTCACCTTGCACCCAGGCACCTCACCAATGGTAGGGTAGTAGCTGCCATGGGTGCAGGGGTCCATAGCTATGGTGGGTTTGCCACAGCTGGTCTAAGGATGGTGGACAATACACACTTAGATTGAGGTCAACTACATGTAGCATACCATGAGTATAATGGGTGTACACCATGTCTAGAAGGGGACCATGATGTTTATTGGTGTTATGTACATATGCATACCCAGTGTAGGATTATCTAGGGTTGGGATCAGGCCTGTGTGAAGGGGTTGGATCTGGGCTATCACAAGCTGGGACACAGCCTACATTGGCAGCTGGGATACAGCCTGGGTTGGTAGCTGGGATGTAGCCTGCACTGCAAGCATTTCACAATTTTTCATCCCAAAATATGTTGAAAAAATTGAAAAAAAGAGATACTCTTTTATTTCAGCTGTTTTTAAAGAAAAAAGTGAATATAATGTAATGTTTTCTTTGTCTTTTCTGCCAAAAAACATGAATTAATGGTAATGCCCATTAGGTTCTTCACTAATGCATATTAGCATCAATCAATGTTTTTTAGTAAATCATGCAAAGAAAACAAAGTGTTATTATTGCCTTTTCTCTTTGAAAACATGTGTCAAAAAAGAGTATCTCTTTCTTCCATTTTTTCAGCATGTTTTCTCAAGAAAAATTGTGAAATGCTTGCAGTGCTGGGTCAGCAGCTGGGATGCAGCCTGTGTTGGCAAACTGGGATGCAGCCTGTGTCAGCAAACTGGGATGAAGCATGTCCTGGCAGGCTGCGAAGCAGCCGCGAGCCTGAAGGGCTCATCATATAATTAAGGGAGAACACTGTCGCACGGGGGCGTGATTCAGTCTTTCCTGGTGCTTGCTTCGGCAACTTTGCATATTTCGGGTAAGCTCAAAAAGCATGTGGCTTTCAAACTCAGCTGAACTCAGTGCTGCGAGCGAACGCGATTGTTTCTTGCTTCCTTTCCTCCCACTTTCATGCCCCTCCATAGGCGTCCCCAGTAGTTTAGTACCGTTTTCCCTTGCAGTAGACACAAGTATACCACTGTGTAAGCATATATTAGTGTGCCAGAGTGTTTTAAAGTGCTTATCTGGGCATATAAGCCCACTTTTACCCTAAAATTTTCGCTTTTTTGGGTTTTTTGGGGACTTAACTGGTAAGATAACTCTTCCAGAGTATCTTCCAGGCCTTTTCTGATGTACTGTGGGTTTTTTGGGCCCATTATCAACACATTTTTAGCCAGAAATTACACATTTCTGTGTGTTTTGACCACTTTCTTATCAAGTCTTGCTCAAAGTTGGTGAGTGCTGTTCTGCCACTGGTGTGACATGGCCTTCTGACTACACTTTGGGTCTTCTTTTGGCCATTCAAGGTGTTTTTGTTTTTTTTTCTAAAGCAATTTTTGTGTTCCAGGTACCCTCTCCTGAGCAGTCCCTTGCAGGTGGCTGCTTGCTGAACTGTAGGTGACTGAGTGAAAGCTGTAGACCAAGACGAGTGTTAGGGACCCTGTGCTATCAGAGTTTGCAGTTGTCAGCCTCTTGATAGACAATCCCATCTCAAGTTCCTACTACCTGGCTTCACAGATTCAACATCTGTGTGTCTGCTGGTTGCTGAGGGACCGCTGAGGACACTACAGAGTAGAGACGTGATTGGTGGGGCCTTTCAAGGCTAAGTGTTGTCACAGGTGTTCTATCTGTGATTCACACTTACAGTTACCAATCGTTTTTGTCTTGGGCACTTTGTGCTTTTGTCTCTGTTGTACGTTGAGTTCCAGCAAAGTAGGGTCAGTCACAGACAGTGAAGCACAGTCCACTGTGCACTCTGACTGCTCTTTCCTACCTCCCACTGGACCCTTCCCTTGGACCCCTCCCTTGGACCCTTCCCCTGGACCCTTCCCTTGGACCCTTCCCTTGGACCCTTCCCTTGGACCCTTCCCTTGGCCCCCTCCCTTGGATTCCCCCCTCCCCTTGGCCCTTCCTTTAGATCCTTGCCCAATACATATAAGTCCCCCCCCCCATTTCCCCCCCATGTAAGATGTCTCCCCCATATTTCTAATTTTAATCATTTCTAAACACAACCTCACATCAGGGCTACCCCTCCCACATCCCCTCAGCGAGCACATGACGCTGCTCGCAGATCTGAGCATGACCAGCGTTCTCTTGGCTCTCCTCCCCAGCGTCGCTACCCACCAGCTCCTCTACCATCCCATCCAAACCTTCCTCATGGACTTCTGGTGTGTACAATTTCATTGGAGATTGGAGATCATAATCAAAGCTAACCAATATTCATGGTATCCAGAATCACCCTCCTCTCCCTGTTGCTCAATATCCTGGTCTGCCACGCCATCTTATTGAACACCATGAAGTTCAACGTCTTCATCGTATGCACCACCCTCCTCCTCCACTTCCTCCACCCCCCATGGTATCTTATTATCCCATGAATCCCCCTGCCCCTGGGTTCCCACCCTTTGTAACCCACCCTCCCCACAACCATGCAGTCATGCATGTTGGATACCCACCACCAGCTTATCCTATTCCTGGTGCTCACCAACAAGTGGACTATACTGCAGCCCTCCACCAAAACTTTCAGCAGGACCATGCAGAACATCGAGAGAGGCGTAGGAGACAGTGACAGAGGGGCTCCCAGGATATCCCTCAGGCTGCACCTATACCACTTCAGACCCAACTTGAGGATAGGAGACAACTCCATGAGTTGCAGTTATTGGAGATACAGCAACAGCTACTGCAACAAGAGCACCAGCAGAGGCAGAGGGTACACCTGGTACAATTGCAGGAGGAGGAGCATCAAGCTCAGAATCAGAGAGCATTGGAGCAACAGCAACATCTGTCTCAGGCTCTGAAGGAGCAGGCAGCTGGTGGCTCATTCTTTGTGCATAGTGGAGGAGGGTGTGGGAAGACTTACCTGGCCAAACTCATCACTGCTTCAGTTCGTGCTGACAACAAGATTGTCCTCTGTGTTGCATCTACAGGCCTTGCCTCTCTCCTTCTCCCTGGTGGTCGCACTGCACATTCTCGCTTCAAGATCCCCATTCCCTGTCATGAGGGTAGCTCTTGCAACATCAAAAAGGATGACCTCAACCACCAGCTGCTCAAAGAAACTGCTCTGATCATTTGGGATGAAGTGCCAACTCAGCATCACCATGTGGTGGAGTGTGTGGATCGTACCCTCAGGGATCTCCTGCAGGAGGGCCAGCCATTTGGAGGAGTCACCACTCTCTTTGGAGGAGACTTTAGGCAAACCCTCCCTGTTGTTCCTCATGGATCCAGGGAGCAGATAGTGGGTGCTACTCTTTGTCGCTCCATCCTCTGGGGCAGACTTCAAGTTCATCACCTCCACCAAAATATGCGACTTGGAAGGGATCCTGAGTGTGACCAGTGGGCACAGCAGCTCTTGCACATTGGGGTGACAGATGGAGAGATAGAACTTCCACAACACATGTCCTGTGGTGGTGACTTGGACTCCCTGATCAATTCTATGTATGCAGACTTGCTCCACCCTCCTCCCAACCAGCCCCCACAGGACCAGTACTTCTTGGATCGCACCATTCTATCTGCCAGGAACACTGAAGTCCATGAAATCAATGCTACCATTCTGGGAAAAGTTGCTGGAGAGAAGGTTGTGTACAGGAGTGCAGACTCTGTCACTGACAACCAGTATGAGTACATTCCAAAGGAGGTTCTGAACACATTTGATCCATCAGGGTTTCCTCTTCATGAGCTGGAGTTGAAGCCTGGTGCTCCCCTCATGCTTCTTTGCAACCTGGATCCCATCCATGGCCTCTACAATGGTACTAGGCTGGTCTTGGTCAGATCCACCCATCGTATATTGGAGTGTCATGTACTGCAGGGAAGGGATGGAGCTGCCACCAATGATGTGGTGCTGATACCTCACATGGCTTTGGATACCAACCCAGATGACTTTCCAGTACCTCTGCACCGTCTGCAATTCCCAATCCGTCTGGCCTATGCAATGACCATCAACAAATCACAAGGTCAGACAGTGCAGCATGTGGGCCTTGACCTGAGGACACCTGTATTCTCTCATGGGCAACTATATGTTGCTCTCTCCAGGTGTACTCACCCAAGGAACATCAAGGTGCTGCACAGTGGGCAAGGACAGCAAACAAACACAACCATGAATGTAGTATTCAATGAAGTTTTCAGAGGGCTGGATGTATGAATGTAATATTATACCATAGATGCAACAGTGTATGAATGTACTATACCATACCATAGATGTCAAAGATATATGTGTACAAAGTCATCACCACACCATGAGGGATACTAAGTTGGGTTGAAGCCTGTCTCTTGGAGCTGGGATGCAGCCTGTGTTGGCAACTGGGATGTAGCCTGTGTTGGCAGCTGGGATGCAGCCTGTGTCAGCAAACTGGGATGAAGCATGTCCCGGCAGGCTGCGAAGCAGCCGCGAGCCCGAAGGGCTCGTAGATTTTGGAGTGCAAATGGCTCTCTATTTGGCTGAGTCCACTGCTCAGTCTGTTTTATATGCCGCCTTGCGTGTTCCGCTATCCTGCCGATGGGGACATAGCTTCGTGACCAAAAGTCGGCCTACTGATTGGCGCCTGTAATCGAGTTATCGCTTCATCTGTACCCATCGTTCGCCGGCAGCTGCACCGGACGACTACTCGGCAAACGCCGCGAGAAGCATTCACTCCAGCTTCGCAAGAATCCTATTGTCCACCTTCCGACAGAAACGATCAGTAAAGTCTCCAATCTTGAAACGGTTAAACGCCATGAATAGATGAGACGCCCGCGTTAATGATTCCAACACATGGCCCCGCACCGCCCTTGCTACACTTAAAGGCAAGATTTCTCCACACTACTAGGTATACATGACTGCAGTGCTCGCTTCCGTCGCCCAAAGTTTATTATACCTCTGGTTTACTCTCTCCGGAGCCCGGGACGGCTGATGACAAGTGCAACCAATCATTTTTCCTTCCATGTATACAGGGTCGGTGGTCTACTTGGTGACGACAAGGTAATCAAGGCAGATGACCGGACCACCCTTTTGTACGTCCCTTTCATTGGAATCGCTTGTCCTCGTAGCTGAACACGGTCCATGGGCGATAGATACTATCTCAAAGGGTCTCGTAGCCCCACCCAGTGGCAGTTCACACTACATGCGGGAAGCCAGGCTGGAACCGCCGTCTGTCATGTCAGCTCCCTTTGTCCCGCTCAGTGTGCAGCGGAATATGCACCTGGGCCTATCGTCATCACGATGCTTTCCACCCCCAGACAAGTTCAGTTTCCACTACCAAGCACGGGGGACCGCTCCTTCAAGGGACCCGATGGCAAGACGTACCACTGGAAGTCGAATGCTGGCTTGCTACGCAGCGAGATGCAGGTTTGTCCGTGATCGCGTCTGTGCGATGAACCCTGACGTTCGCAGTGTTCGGATCTGAAGGGAGTTGTTGTAGCGACTTATCGCATCACAATGATGGCCGTGTCTAAGGACGGGGAGCTCCGCATTAACCCAGTAAGATCGGTCGACGCATTTTTTTTTTTTCGATTGATGATCTTTTTCATCACAGCCTGGCCAGTTTATGGTAGACTTCCTTGTCGCTACTGCGCTTGCAATGCGAACACCAAGCTATTGACGGGAATTTGCGGTACGCAGGTTATGAAGTTATGGTATGTGACCAGTATCAACTTGTTCCTTGTCATCTGGTTTACTGTTGTCCACGGGCAGGCTGGATTTTCCTCTTTCCCTCTTTCTGCTGTTAACTTACACATGAAATTTATGGGGAACCTTAGGTTCGAATTTTAAGGGGGCAGATTCACCTAATTGTACTATAAGCATTCCATCCCCATTGAGCCTGCTCTCAGGCTGCAGTAAGCCATTTGAATGCCACTTCCTCCTGAACAATGGTTTGGTCTCAACCGATGTAAGTTTGGATACCCCACCTCCTTCCTTTAGGGTATGTTGCCTTAGCTCCTCGATGCCTCCGTGTCATCTAGCAACTAGCGTTCCCGCGCACCGACTCTACCAACCCTGCGTATGCATCGGTGCTTTACAGTGCGCCCACGGCTTCAGTGAGTGCGTCTGTCTTCGTTGCTGGCCATTGCCACGTAGTGCATTGGCAGTAGTCTGCTCCGTGCAGTTTGGCCGATGTGAAAAGCTCGGACAAATATTCGTGTCACTGCGGGCGCCCAGGTGGGACACACTCGCTCGGCATGTAGACGCGAAACGGGTTCATCCACGCATGGGAAGCTTGTGTCCGTGGTATACCTCGCCATCTAATACGCACTATGCTTTTTTTTGTTCCACGGCCTCCAAAGATCCTACCGGTGATCCTTTCAAGTAAACTCCTGTCGGATTCAGCGGCGTTCGCTAGGACGTGGCGGCAGGAACGACTTTCCGGTCATAGTGCGATTTTCTACCCTTCAGAGATTCCCAGTAGGGTGTGCCTACATGTCCGATATACTCCTGCCATTGCAATGTCTCATGCTTTGAAACTGGGAGACTGTGAGTGGTCCGAGGGTGGAACACCCTAAGAACTTCTACCTCCACGCGCAACATCGCAGACTTTGCATAATGAACCTCCAGACCGTCATGGACTGATGGCACCGGTCGATACTTTCACTAGCGTTACTTACTACCTGGTCCGTGCTCACGCCTTGCATATGTTCCCAAATATGGCAGTAAGTCTGCTAATAATAGATTCCCATCACTTGCTGAAACCCTTACCGCAATTCGCGATTCACAAGCCTACTATAAGCACGAACTTCGAATTACCTGGGTGCTAATATCAATCCTACCTCTACCAGAGATGGCGGGTGACAGAGACACACTTATAAGTATGGGGTTTGACCCATCCCGCGTCGATTGTAAGTTCTTTTGACTACAACTGTACCAATATTCTGATCGTACATGGATCACAACCTCATCCGACCTGATGACCTTGTTTTCTTCTCTGTAAATGAGTACAGGGGCGTTGCGTGCCACCAACCATCGCGGTTTGCAACCAGCTATGGACCATCTCCTTGAACACGAGGGCGAGCCAATACCCGACGCCAGCGCTTCAGGGGGGAGTGCTTTACCATCTGGGAGTGCAGCCCAGTCTACTCTAGCTATGGACGTAGACGACGACGACGAAGATGCTGAGGCTCTACGTCATCTCATCGGGAAAAAGGGGCCGGTCTCCGCCACTGCTACTGCAGGGGGTGCAGAACCAAAGGTACGTGTACCGCTTAATCAAGAAAGGATCCTACCTATAACTTGTTACCGAACGCGATACGGGTCAGAGCATAAAATGCTCAGTGTGTGGGAAGACGTTCAAAAATACTGCGTTAGCCAATTACCATGCTGAGAAGAGTGGTCACGACCAGTTCGAGGAGTCTACGGAGGAGGTGAATCGATTATCGGGGACTCACCGTTACAATGTTGTTGATTCGTGTTTTATCATAGATCAAACCTCTAACTGAAGAGGAAAAGAAGGCCAAGCTGGAAGAATTGCAGCAGAAGGTTGCCGCGAAACGTGCTATCAAGGCCCAGGAGGAGGCAAAGGCGGCCAAAGCAAACGAAGCAATCAAACGAAAACAGGGAAAGGTACGGTATTCAATCGCTGATACTGCTTGATGAGTCAGTGTGCTAACTACCACATGCACAGGATCTCAACAAAATCAAAGAAGAGCTCAAGGCCAAAGAGATGATTAAGGAGGCGGAGCAAAAACGGAAGGGTAGGTTCCAAGTAACCTAGCATCGTGCACAATTTTTCATGTGAATATCAGAGAAGGCTGAAGATGCGAAAACAAGGGCTGCCATCAAGGCCCAAATCGAAGCCGACAAGAAGGCACGAGCAGAGAAGGCTGCTCGTGAGAAGGCTTTGCGCGAAGGCAAACCCATCGTCGACAGTCAGTCTGAGACCAACAACGCCACACCCTCGCCGGCTGCGGCGGCATCATCGTCCAGTGGTGTAGCTGGTAAGGACTTTAAAGATACACGGCTGCAGATTCGTTTAGCCAGTGGAGGTACTCCATACACCACCACGCTGCCCAGCAACTCCAGTGCGTCCTATGTAAATCAGTTTAGGAATTGTCGCTGATCCATTTTTACCAGCTTTACGCGACGTTGCCGAGTTTGTTGCGTCGCAAACTCTTTCCGTGAGCGTGGATACTGTCAGCTTTACCCAGCACTTCCCGAGGTACGGGCACCACTTTCTTTCTCGAGGACCCCTTCCGACGCTACGTCCCCCTAGAAAAACGTTCTCATCGACTGATTTCAACAAAACTTTGCGGGAATTGGGTCTAACTCCATCAGCGGTATGCTTCTCTGTCCACAATCGATTAACAAACTTATCGGATCAATAGGTACTTATAGCCTCGTAGTCGGTGTTATGAGGTGTGACAACCAGACTTAGCAGGTGTAGGTTTATCATGCAATGTACAGTAGCACCCCGTAAAGAGGGCAATACATGCGGTAAACACCTAACGATACTTGGTGTTCCCAAGCCTTCTGCCAGCAAAAGGGCAACCTGTAGTTAGCATTGTTACATAATTAATATCCGTAGTCTTCCGGTTTTGATCTTCATATCGATTGATTCGTGAACCAGGATTCTCGTACCAGAGCATACTAACCAAGCTAGCTCACCCTACTTTCAGAGGCCAGCTCGGGGTTCGCAACAGGTTTGAGCGTGTGACGTAAGTCTCACGCTTCTGACTGTTAGTACTACTTATTAGCAGGTGGTAAGAAAGCCAGTCCTCCCAAGCAAAGAGGTGTCAAAGTGTTCGTCGTGGACTCAATGTGGACAGGAAATTCACTCGTTACGGATAAAAAGCGCGGAGTACGGGGGTAGTAAATGTACCCACCAGTCCCCTAAATGAAATCAACCAAGATATATTTTTGGCGTAGCAAGTTCGCGGTAATTATTTACCAGTGGCTCCGGAGGTTCTCGAAGAGAAGTAAACAACTACGCTCATTTACTTTTTCGGCCCCAGGGGCCCAGTTCCAAGTGTTCGCAGACTTCTCTACAGCTAGAATCCTTCGGAGAGTACCACAATCACGGGATTCAGTCTAACCACCGCAATCAGTGTTCAGAACCCCGAGTACCAGTCTGGCGGATGCAGGTATGTTGGAATTTGCGATCGCTCACTGACGATATCAGGATGTGACGATGCTGATCAGCCGAGTACTCGCGAACCACGACACGTATAGTATGAAACGTGTCGCCGGTTATCATATCAGCGAACATAAAACCTCTTTATCATCGCCTTGGAGGGCTGTTACTGCAGCTGTGCTCTCATCGTGATGGGGGCGTTGCAGATGGGATCCGATGGCCCAAATTCGCGTCCGAGGGGTCGAGGGACGCTCGTTGGAAGGAAAGTTGGCTGGAAACTACATATCTCCATGTCGTCGAATTAAAGTGTAGTACTGAGTGGTGTTCTGCTGAGCCTAATCAAATTTGCGGTGGTGCAAGGGTCGGAGGAGGCAAACTTTGCACTGGTTCCGTGACCAGCCGTGTGCTGGTAACATGAGTTACTTATGAGCGTCTGAACGGTTGTGTTATTTGTTTGTCGACTGGGAGGACCTTCTGGCCCATCTTTCCAATCTCCAGCGTATCTCCCTGGCACTCCCTACGATGGACAGGGCCGTCCAGGAGGAGCACACTTCGCGAAGGCCAACGCCGCCCCTGCGGGACAGGCCCGCTCGTGCGCCATATGGCCCCAGAGTAGGACCCCATCCGAAATACTCGGTTGATGTGGTCATTCCAGGCCCCAGTGTGTCTGCTGACGGCAGCTCCCCACCGATATCGACTCTCTCTTCGCCCACGCTCGACTGCAGGCTCATTTCGCCTGCTCCCGAGTCACCACCGGCTTCCACCGACGAGCCTCGTATGGTAGACGCTGCCATACAGATACCCTCATCACCACCTTCCCCATTGCCAGATTCCTCTCCACGAAACCTTCCGACTCAGTCCCCTACCGGACCAAGGACTTTTGTAGGCACATTCCTTGTCCCGCCACCACTCCCATCACCACCCGCCATCTCCTTCGAATCTATTCCCATCTCCTGGAAGGGTCTTTCCCTAGAAGCCGCACAGTGGACATTCACATCCTCGGAGCTTCAAGAAATCGTCTCCAGAGCAATCCGTCTCAGTGCTACAGAGTCCTTCATCCGCCTTCTATCCTTACAGGTTCTTGACACCGACATAATGGAAGCGGAACAACGTCTGGAAAGCCAACGTCTGGCGGCACAGGCAAAATGGCGCTTCGAGGTTGGCCGTCGAACGATGCTCATGCAGGCCCTGAACTCCACGGTGGCTACACTTTCCAGCGAATGTGACAAAGATAACACATTGGGCAGTCTAATAACACAGCTAGCTACTTCTATCGCATGCTGCGATACTGAGATGGTCACCATCATGCAATCAATGGACCAACAGGCCCAGCTGTCATCATTGAAAAATACACATTGGTCTTCGGCGCTCAGCGTAGCCTTACGCAAGCTCAACAAGGCATGCGAACGTCAGGCTGGAGAACTAAAGCGCGCGTTAACAAGAATACGAAACCTCGAAGACGAACTCGAAGAAGCGTGGAAAGAGGCGGAAACACTTGCCGCTGAGCTGGACACTTTGAGGGCAGCGGGCAACCTTAAGCAGGAGAAGGGTGATACATTCCACGGGTCAGAGGGCAAGGCTGATACAGACAACGAGTTGAAGATTATGAATAATACAGGTAACGAACCGATGATGAAGAACGATAAGGACAGCCGATTGGAGGAAGAAACGAATGATACAGACAGCGAATCGAAAGAAAAGAATGAAACGGACAGTCAATCGGAGGAAACGAATGATACAGACGGCGAATCGGAGGGAAAGAATGAAACGGACGACGAATCGGAGGGCGGCGCTGACCAATCCGACGTCGACAACACCCGAGCACTCGAAGATCTCACTGTCACCTCTGACATGGGTCAGGTAGTCGGTGTCACCGCTACTGCTGTTGCCTCCAAAGCAGTCCTCCTCAGTCCAACAATTCCAAGTATAAAGAACTCAGATTCCAGATCCTTCTTGTCTGCCATGTCCGCAAAATCTATGCGCAGCAAGCACTCCGATGCGCAGAGCCGTCTATCGCGGGTTTCTGCCGCACGAGTGCGAAGTCGCACCCTCTCTAACGCAAGCTTACGGTTACCGAGAAATCTTCGTACACCATCTGGTGCGAATCCATCTGCAAGTCAGCCGCCTGTGCCAGCGTTGCCAGATAGTCTACGTGGCCATTCCTTCTTAGACATGGGCAATGTCTCCAATGAATTTGTCAGGCCCAAACGAAAATGGCTCCCAAAGCGTATGTTCCCTCAGCTTTTACCTTCAATGTCCCTCGTCTCACTGGTTCTCTCCCAGGGCATCCAGCACCGAAGTCAATCCTTCCTGATCTGCCCCCATCTGACACATCTGCTTCGATCAACCGTTCGCTACCGATGCGTGCCACATCGCCAGCATCGCAGCCACAAAGCACTTTCCTACTGCCAGGTATTCGTCCGTATCAAAAAACACGAAGTAACCTGGTCACGAGCTTTTCGAACTCCGACCCAGGTCGTTGCAGTCCAGTTTTCTTGTACGATCGAGCCGAGGTGGGGCTAGAGCGATCAGGTTCAGCCCGTGGGCGTCTGATCAATCACGACGAGGGCGCACGCTCGTTTGTTAGTAGGGCAAGTTCAGTCCTGCGCAGGTGGTCGCAGGCAACGAGCTCGAGACATTACGGCGGGAGTATCTTACCAGCCTACAAGGTGAAGGAAGACGATGGAGAAGGGAGCTTCCTGCCTACGGACGATTGAATGGTATCGGTTTCTGTGGTTTTCACGAGCGATTGGAATGTCCGAAGTGGTGGAGATTAAGATTGCTGGTCAACTCGCTAACTTAAGATTCGAACAAGTCCCTCCTTATCGATTATGATCCTTGGTCTGCCATTCACTTGTTTCCTCATCCTGACCTTGATACCTTTGTTTTATATGCATCACCATAACACGTGCTATCTACGATACTTTACTCCTGCCTACTGCTGCTGTACTTGCTGCTTTCCACCCATGAGCGTCTCTTGTATTACCATATAACAATAGGCAAAACCATTTCCCCAGAATATGCAATGAATGAGTGCGCCGACCCTAAGTATTCATGCAGCTCGGAGTCAATCCCCACACCGTCCACATTGCTAAGCGTAAATTTCCTCAATTACCATACACCCACAGTAAGTTCTGACCGGAATCATTAAATTCGACCCAAAAAGTCGGCCCCCTTATTCCCGATAAGTGTAAACTGAGCACCATCCTTCTCTACCTTCTCTGCACCGACCTCAGGAGGCAAGCGAGAAGACCCGAGTAGTCCAGCGTTTGCGATGGACCTAGCCAACACTGGGACCTGTGTGAAGGTTTGCAATGGTCAGAAAATCCCTATCCACGTAGTACAAAGTCAAAACCAGCATACCCAAATCTGGACATTTGCAGTTACATAGGAGAGTGCGCCTGACACGTAACTAGCAAAAGTGGATAGTGAGCGGGTGTCGGAAAGGGTACGACAACCATGACCCGGATACTTGAGAGAATAAAAACGACATACCCAAAAATCATCTCACCAATTCTCCTTCCAGGGCGTTCTGCGCCTTTCAGAAAACCCGGACGAAAGACTATAGTGTCTGAATATCCAAGCCGAGCAAGCGCAAGCTCAGTTAAACCCTTAGACTTGGGGAAAAGGAAGGGGGAAGTTGCATCGGCCCCC
Source organism: Pisolithus marmoratus (assembly GCA_024613145.1). Taxonomy (NCBI): domain Eukaryota; kingdom Fungi; phylum Basidiomycota; class Agaricomycetes; order Boletales; family Pisolithaceae; genus Pisolithus; species Pisolithus marmoratus. The sequence goes on from JANFAE010000137.1 coordinate 161,708, forward strand.
GCAGACTGTCGGAGACGGATGCGTGATTTGTGTAAGTTAGCGATTGGCATATAAGTAACTGAGCTTACGGATAGATACACTAGCCTTTGTTGGTGTGCAGGATCATCGGACTTGGCAGCCCGACAGGCGTTGACGACGTATCTGTGATGGAAATCAAAAACGGGAGACCTAGTCAACTTCAAAATTCACGCACTCTCTATCGATTTTTTCGAACATTGCCGCGCTCCCCGCCTGTGCACGCGTCGTGCCGAGAGTGACGAAAACGACGTCCCAATGGCCGTCCTTTAACCCAGCTGCGTCGATGTTCTCGAAGTCGATTACTTTCTGCTCCAGCCTACCCTCCCGTTGACCCGGAGGGAGATCTGCAAGTGCTGTGACTCGTCTCCCATATTCGCCAATTTTGCACCAATCGTCGCGCGCGAGAAGTTCTGCTAGGAGCTTCTTCCCCGTAGCGCCAGTTGCTCCAAGTAAGAGGGCCGATTTACGGGACATGATGAGTGTTGTAAGAACGACTTAGAATCGTTACAGTACTGCCCCTGTTGCAAGTCTGCTACTTATGTATAATGTGGCCGACTGACGTCGTCATACACGCTTCCCTTGCCGAGACTTGCGTCACCACGCGGGTGCGGCAGAATTCCACATTGAAGTCTAGAACTGGCTTCTGTGTACAGCGGATGGGGTTCGGTATCATTATTGTGAGGCTACAATACCATAGTAGTAGCCGCTCTAACCGTTCAGATGAAAATGTTATCACTCGGCGAGTTACCTCGCTTGGCAAGGTTTCTTCCGCATCATAAGTCCGTGGGAACCGTCAGGTGACTGAAAGTGTTTCCTTTTATGACTCGGCCGTTGCCGCTGCTACGGGCTACCACACCTATTACTTACAATTAATGAGAGCGACACATGTACAATGCATCCACAAGCAAGGTTGCCTTGCTTAGAAGGTAATTGTTATCATAGTGAAAGTGCGAGGCACAGTACTACTCGGACGATGAGCATGATACTTGCTGCGAATCATGCACGTGCACTCTCAAAAAATGGTAATCCATGTCCACAACTGGAATTTGTTTTCATACCGAATAGAGTGAACTGAGAAAAGAAAAACAGACTGTACTCGTTCTCCCACTGTGATTCTTGTCCACCAAGTCGTTGTTTCTGCATCTAAGGGTCGTAAGGACAAATGTGAAGTCGTCCTGGACTAACATATTAGTATGGTAAGTCCAAGCATACAGATCATGTCGCAAGACGGTAATCAATGGACTGATTGTGCTCACATCCATGGTAGTTCATTTGAGTTCATGTATCCTATAATGAGTGATGTCCGCAGGCAAACATTCGAGGAAATTTTTTAAGGGGGTTCTAGTGAATCTAATACTCTCCTAATAATACACTTTCCGAGGTCAAGAACCTTACATGCCCATGAACATAACACACATCTAATTCCTGCACTTGAGTCGAGCTATGCGGTCAAGCATGAAAAGGTCGTGCTCTGCTAAGATCTCTTTCCCGTCAATTGCATCCAGGGGGCGGATTATGTCCTGAACATTCATGCATGGTGGGTATCGCACCACTCCTCTCCGTCCCGCCCAATCGAAGTCAATGATCATGAATTGCGTGTCATCAGACTTTGACACCATGATATTCACATCACGGAAGTCACCGTGGATATAACCAGCTTCATGGAACTTGCTCGGCTTTGCATAAATGTCAGCAAAGACAGATGATGGAAGCTGGTTTATGCGGTCACTCAGCGTCTCAAAGTCGGCAGGGAGTGCGTCCATGACCACCATGATCCAGTCACCGGGAATTATTTCGAATCCTCGCAGCGCCGGAGCACATTCTAGAGATTCCAGGTATTCGTGAGCGGCGCGCGAATAAGATCGGGTGAATTTAATGCAGATGCGATCGCCATTTTCTTCAGTTCCGAAGAAGATAAGCTTTTTCTCGACTTCGGCTTGTCATACTGGAATCTGATCTTCGTAGTATCGTCATGAAGCGACGTGTAACTGGTTGGGTGTGGAAAGATCTGACAGGGAGGTGACGTGGCGGGAAGAGGGGTTTCTCGCAGGGCGTCATAGTAGTCTCTTAATGTCTGAGTAGCCTTGCGAAAAGCAGCCATGTGCCGCGCGACTGTAACTTGGTTTTGGATATCGGTAGCATGAAAGTAAAACGTGATAGGTGTAGACAGGAGTTGAATCGTCGGTCGCAAATTCCACGCGGCGCCTGCGAAAACGATGTAGGGCCCTGCAGAACCGGAACATTAGCTGATCAAAGAATCAAAGTTTTCGAGAGGCTAACCAAAGATCGTGAGGAGGAGGCAGGGAAGAGGAGACCTCGGAAATTGGGGGGCTGTTTCTCTCGTTGATTCTTGGTAGTATCAAAGTATGGCTCTGCTTTGAATTTGGCAATCACGGATCGATGTCCATTGGTCGATATATCTCCGTCCATGAAATACTTGGTGTTTTTGATTTGGAAGATGGTGAAGTGGATGCCGTAGCGTTTGAAAACCTCAGTGACCTTTGTGACCCGAACAGCTTCTTCGACATACAAACCGGACATAACGATTCCGAGCTCCTCGGCGAAGTTGTGATCGTCAGCTGTCAAGTCGATACTCTCACAGTCATCAAGAAACTGAGCAAAGACGGGATGAAGTAATGTTGTAGGGATAGTTTCCTCGCAGTTTCTTCCGGGATCGCGAGGACGACCACAGGGTATAAATTTACGTTGCCGGGAATCAAGCTATCGTGAGCGAAACGACGACGGTGCACTGGCGCTAGAAGGCCTCTTCTGCAGGACCTGTGCGAGGAAATTGATGCGCGCGCGTGCGATAGGGTCATCACTTCCTATATCACGATATACTGATGGAGGTGGTTTTGACGTGCCTACACCCTTGCGTGAAAATGAGTCAGCGACTAATTTTTTTTCTTACCATCCTCTAGCCACTCAACGACGACACGTGGGAACGAAGAAAAAGGAACATCATCGAAGAATGTCTGCAGCAATTGTGGACCACCCAGCAATTGGCCAACGCCTCTATCTGCGAGAATCTCCTCAAGTTCGTCATCCATAGTGGAGATCTTGTGGAGTTTCAACCGATTCATAGGTATATCACTCGGGAGAAGCCTCTTGTTCTGGATCACCTCTCTCAGATGAGCGAGATTGTTAAACTTCGAGGCTTCAACCATAATGGATTGATCGCTGTCTGCCCCTCGGATCCAGCACTGAATGGACAAAGTTGGCAGATCTGAAAATGCAAAGATTTATCAGTAACAAATGGACACGATCATCATGCATATTGCGCTCGAATTGAAAATAATACATACCGAGTATAAGGTGAAGATGGTCATCCTTGGGGCGTGGTGTGAATATATATTTCAACTTTTTTGGACTGTGCAGGGGTTGGCCTAAATCAGAGATAGAAAGCCCACCGAGATCATGTTCATATTCCCCATCAGCAGGCAAAAGATGCGTGTCTGGGATCTTGTAAAGGTTTGCCTCCGCTGGGTCGTAACCCTGCAAGTCAGGTCTTGATTGGAAGATGCACGACTTGAGAGTTTCGACGTTCGTTTCCGGTGATGCTTCGATAGAGGCAATGCTGAGCAAAGATGTAGCGCGCACCCAATACCACAAAGTCAAAGTGGACTTAGACATTGTTCAAGGGACCGCTCCCTGGCTGCCACTGCAGCGGGCAATCCACACCCGCGGGGTACTGTTACATAAGTATCTGTTGCCAGAGATCTTCACCATATATATGTGTGAGTCCTGGATCCACTCTGCACCAGAACGAGTGATACTGACGACCCTCCCCCAGAAGAATGCCAAAAAAAAAGTACAGGAGCGCTGCGGTATGGAAAACTTGACTATCTGAATCTCGCTGCGGTATTTGACTGACAGACTATGCCACATCCCCGGCAAACATCGCTACCGGAGCTGAGTCACCATCACACCACAGATTATCGACAGAGAAATGCTACGCATACGTAGCGGACTTCCTCCAGACATGACCGAATTCACATACTCTCAAGAGCTTGGGAAATCCCCCACACAGGTGCATTTTGCGATATGTCCTAGAGTCCTCCGAGCTGAGCTTCATTTCACGATGTCTCTGCAGACCTCGTGTGGTCGGATCCATCGATAATTGGGCTGTGAGTTTCCGTGGTGCGGACTGGGCATTCAGGGAAATGTGCTCGAGAGGTAGGTCGTTTATTTCATTACCTTGCTTGCAAGGTTTCCGTCACACCATAAACCCCGTGGGAACCGGTGTCCATCTGAAAGTCCTTCCTTTTCGGGCAAGCACACCAACGACGGCAGTGGTAGCAGCAATGGAAAGTAGGGCTACCTCCGTTCGTGGTCGATGGATATCTTGCCCAATTCTACGCCAAACCTCTCGATTTTTGAAGAGGTTTCTCTACTAGACACTACCTACTTGGCGACACCGGAAACGCGACGTGTGCCCGCGGCATTCCCGAGATATTCCGGTTTTTCGTTCCTACGGAGTGCAGCGAGCTTAGGAATCACGCTCATTCCTACCCCGTGTCTCTCACTTTTCGGCACATTACGCGCCCCCTTCGACAACCCTGTTGAGACACTTTTGACACTTTCGTGACCCATTCAAGACGCCGTATCACCCTTAGACGTTCGTAATCACCCCTAGACCTAAGACCTACCCAGACGTTTCACATACGTTATCTTCGCGTTTTGCAGTCGAGCGAGGCTGCATATTTGGATTTTAGGTGTTCTTAGTCGCACGAGGCGATTAGGAACTTGTTTTTGGCCTGTCGTAATCGTATCCGGAGCTCGTGAGCTCAGTCATAACCACCCTTTTTCTGTGGTCACCGTGCTTCCGTTTCCACGTTTCCTGTGCATTGCTGCCATTTACACTGTGCACGTTACTTCTCGTTTATGACGCTTTTCTTTTTATTAGTATTTTTATGGACGTCATGGACTTTGGACCTTCTGTACTCCTCTCCAGCCCATGCCTGCCTGTCGTTTACTTGCCCATGTGTTTGGACTTCTTTCTGTATACTCATGTGTGATATGGACCAGTGTAGTGTATTTCATCACATATGTCCTGGGCACACACAAACGAGTGCCGAAATGGGCCCTTTGCACTTAGCTCTTTCAAGCAAGGTTGTCGCCGGCGCCAGCGGCACTTCCTGAGTAACGATCTTTGAAGCCAAAATCAAATCCACGGAAAAGAAACTACAAATTACCGTACGTTCAAATGCACAAGCCTGATGCCAATAGAATGGTATATGTCTTAATTAAGGTTAGTCGTCGTCCTCCCTTAGGACATGTACAGGACCTTCTTCCCGAGGGACCCGGGAATACCACTTGGAGGTGTTCCGTGGACTCGTAAGCTCAATCTCGCCATTAGAAGTCGAGAAGACTATTTCTCCTGCCGGGTGTATCGAGTTGGCGTGTTGGCCCGTCGTCATGTACAGGTGGAAGAGGAACTGCGTAAAGAGATACAGCAAAAATGCAATGCTGGAGATTGTCAGAGAAGCGGAGATAACAAGCATGTCCGGAACTCACCTGTACATGCCAAGAATATATGTAACATGATCCATGCCCGTGTCGTGTACTGCATCGAGCTCTTCGTCTGTTGCAGACATGAAGAGGAACCTGGGTCTATTATCAACAACCATGTCTCGTTTACAAGTCAAAAACGTGTATACCCAGAAGCAACGAGCAGCTAGTAACAGGATCGTTAAACGCGACTCCTAGCTCATGGCCAGCGACTGCAACTTACAAAAGGCGGCAAATGGCGGAAAGCACGAGCTGCCATTACCTGTGACCTGACAACACCTTGCGCCCCTTGTGGCGGTAACAAGGTGTGCTCACTGTCATTGTCTTCCAATGACCCTGGGATGTGGGGAGTTGCGGGTAAGAAACAGACTTCAATCATACGAGTGACTCCAGCGAGAATGAGTGTATAACCAAAGGCCGCATGTACCTGGGCCCTGAATTGAGCAAGTGCCATAGCTTCAGAAATACAGTCTTACTTTGGTGGAGAGCATAAGAGCTTGGGCGTGATCAGACATGGCCCAACCTGTAAGTATGATACTGCGGATGGTGTCAGCTTTACCACAGGTTGGCGGGGGGACAGGTGCGCACATCAACGCCGGAACGACGTTCCTCTGCGAGTTTGCGGGTTCAGTGAGTGATTACGTCAGACTTGGGACCGGGACACGCAATTACCTGGTTGTTGCGGGCAAGAAATATACCCAAAGCGCCACCAGTCCACCACAGGACTCCTAATATGCTAGGAGTCTGGAGAGTCAAAACCCTTGGGCACACTCAAGAATGTACGACGTACGTATGTTGCATGTCTTTCACAGACCACGCACCACCCCAATGTTCGGTAAATGTATTTACAATGCCCTGAAAGTCACTTAAATCGAGACAAAATGACTGAGGAGGTGGTAAGGAAAACGGACCCAGAGCATGATCACCCACGAGTCCCACCATTCGGGACTCTTCCCATTTCTGCGGAGCCAGTTTCCGCCCAGAACAAATAACAAAGAAAGAACGATCCCGTATCCGATGAAGGCACTTCCCTAAGCCCAGGGCGTCGGCACAGTCTTAACTCGTGGCGACTGACACTCACCATGATGTAATGTGCTGCACACTGACCAGCACCATTTGGGCCACACAAGTCTCTGAGGACGATGACCCCGAACAAGCTTTGCACCCAACCTATTATAGGCCATAGACGTCCAAGGATGCCATGCGCACGTACGGCGTATGGTCTAAGCGTCTCTTGGTGTATGTGAAGTTTGAGGTAGATACCGAGAACAAGCTGTGCGAGTATTGGAACAACGATCCATGAGCCAATAGACCCGTGCGTGGAATGACGGAATTGGCGACCCCCGTGAGCGTGCCCGAGGAAGATACCACCGAAGGTCAAGGCAAACCCGATGCTCTGTACCAAGGCATGGTGACTTTGAGATGACGACGTACGCTAGCCTGCCATGGAAAGGTGCACACCTGCGTAGGGACGTGCCATCTACTTCGACTGAGACCAAGGACCATTCCGATTGGAAAGATAATGCCCCAGACGACAGCTTGAAGGGCCATGTGTATCCATAAGATAGCATCTATCGAGGCGTGTAGTTGTTCCTCGGTGAGGTTTCCTTCATGCTTGTGTCCGTATACCACACATGCCTGGCTGGACAGCCAAAGGACAAGGCCTGCCTTCAAGCAGGTCGAAGTCGGCCTTGCCATCGGTGAGGGCGGATAGCAAATGATGAGTTGGAAGATGACAAAGCTATTTAAAACTGTTCGCTGTCTACGCCTCTAGTTTCGCTCGAGAGGTGCACGCTGCACAAGTATCTCATGGTGTGCTAATACTACCAGCATTCGATGCAGCCATCGACGTGGACTACATCCCCTTAACCATGGCTACAACTGCCTGTTTCCACGCCTTGAGTTCCGCACCCCAACCTCCGATGCGCCTCATGTTACCTCCTGTATGAACCCCCCACCTCTGCAGATTCTCACTTTCGCGGCGGCGCACGATCGTATGGTGTGTAATCGCCCAGTACAGGATGCTGTTCTCTTTCGACAGGAAAATGTTTTTTAGGGTCTCTCCGCACCCAGGCGCACAATTATCCTTGAGGCCAATCAACCTCTGCAGCGTACGTACGATGAGGCGGGGGAAATACAGCAAGAACGGCGGATCCAACCCTGTGAAAGTCATCGGAAGTAGACGCTCTATGCGGCCATAGAACCAATCAGACTTGCGTACGTACAGACGACGTCTGTTCTTCTCCCAGTCCCAACGTCTCCCAGCCTGGTTCCGTAGTTACCGTCGACCACCCAGCCTGCCTCCTCTTCCGTAAGGCGTTTGAGTACTTTGGCCTGGAATTCTTCTGGGGTGCTCGGAGTCCAGTTTGGCTTCCAGAAAAGAGAATCGAGCGAGATGTACGGCACATCAAGGATGGAGGCGAGCTCCACGCCTAGTGTGGACTGGCCAGGAGGACATGTAATGGAAGGAACCTGCAGGACTCCAAGCACGCTCTCACCTTGCCTGCGCCTGGTAAAATCACTGTATGTTAGTAGCAGGGCATGCTTGTGCTCGGGCACCAACCGCTGTTCCCCACTATGTGAACGCGGTATCGGCCGTGGCCATCACCAAGAAGGGGTGGAATTTGCGACATCTCTGAAGGAAGCAACGACTATAGCCATTACTCAGGAGATGCTATACATGAGGGCGCTGTATGATGTGACTCGCATCCACGGCACCGGACTAGTGTTGGAATACACCCCCCTTTAGGTAGTCTTGACTCACCCATGGTTCAGGCTCAGGACGTTGGGCCGAACACTGCACCCTGCAGACGATGCGGAAGTTTGAGGAGAAACTGTCGTCCGTCACTAATTCAGCATCATGTCAAACCCTTGGTCACGATGAGCAGTACCCTCAGGAGTTCACATTGGGATGGGGACTATACAAGAATTTCAAAGGGGCAATGAACACAAGATTACCGTACGATAGCGTCGAATGCGCAAGGAAATAATGTCAGACATCCCTGGTGTGCAAGCGAAAGGATGCGTATTTGTTACGCGTATAAGTCATCTTCAGCCTCGTCCTGGAAACCAGCATTGCCGGCCGAGCCGCCTCCACTTCCCCCCGGTGCATCAGGGAAGCGGAAGCCCATACCGAACCCGCGAGATTGCTGTAGATTCTGCGGGAGTAAAATTAGGATCGTTCACTGGAATTTGCCAAGTCTGATGCAACTTACTTGAGCAAACATCTCGTACCGCCTGATATCCTGGTCCGAGACTGAGCGACGGGCGTATTTCATTGCTTCTTCGAAGTGATCCCTGGTGATCTCTGGAACCGGGTCTTCCGCTGCGTCCTCCTCCATCTTGCTGTCGTCATCCTCTTCTCTCTTCTCACGTTGTCTCCGAATATCCGCCTCGATGCTCTCGCGGATGGCGGTCTTCGCCGCACGCTGGCATATTTCTGTGAGGTCGGCTCCAGAAAATCCATGCGTCGACTTCGCAAGATAGGCAAGGTCAACATCAGGGGAAATCGGCGACTTCCTCAAAGCGGCCTTCAGGATGGCCAGACGCGATACCTCGTCAGGCAGAGGGATGTATATGAGTTGATCGAGCCGCCCTGGACGAAGTAACGCGGGGTCAATCTGGTCAGGTCGATTTGTCGCGCCAATGATAAAGACGTTCTTCTTCGTGTTCATTCCATCCATCTCAGTGAGCAACTGGTTGAGTACCCGGTCACCTGCTCCTCCTGCATCTCCCAAAGACCCACCGCGTGCTTTGGCGATGGAATCAAGTTCGTCGAAGAACATAACACAGGGAGCGGCGGCGCGAGCTTTGTCGAAAACGTCACGGACGTTCGCTTCGGATTCACCGAACCACATCGTGAGCAACTCAGGCCCTTTGATGCTGATGAAGTTGGCATTGCATTCGTTCGCAATGGCCTTGGCCAACAGGGTTTTACCGGTTCCTGGCGGGCCATAGAATAGCACACCTTTTGATGGTGACATGCCATATTTGAGGAACTTCTCGGGGTGCTCGACGGGATACTGGACCGTCTCCTGCAGTTCTTTCTTGACTTTGTCCAGACCTCCGATGTCGTCCCAGGTGACGGTAGGTACCTCTACAGCTGTCTCGCGTAGCGCAGAGGGATTGGATGTGCCAAGAGCAAAACGGAAGTTATCCATCGTGACACCTAGTGCGTCAAGTACTTCCGCGTCTATGGTGTCCTCATCAAGGTCGATCAAATCCATCTTTTCACGTATTTGCTGCATTGCTGCTTCTGAGCACAAAGATGCGATGTCGGATCCGACGTAGCCGTGAGTGTCAGCAGCAATCTAGACACCCATCAAAACGGAGAACACTTCCAAGTGTACGACAATACGTACCTGTTCTAGGTCTACATCGTCCGCCAGTTTCATGTTCTTAGTGTGAATACGCAGGATTTCCAACCGTCCTGTTGGGTCCGGGATACCGATGTCGATCTCACGGTCAAATCGTCCAAAACGTCGAAGGGCAGGGTCGATGGAGTTCGGACGGTTGGTGGCAGCCATCACAACAACATTAGATCGGGCCTTGAGACCGTCCATTAGAGTGAGAAGTTGGGACACGACACGACGTTCGACCTCGCCGTTGGTCTAGCAGGCGATCAGAGCAAAAAAAAAAGTACAGGAGTATTAACCCACCTTTTCACGTTTTGGAGCTATGGAATCAATCTCATCGATGAAGATGATAGCAGGCGAGTTCTTCTCAGCTTCTTCAAAAGCTTTTCGTAGATTACTTTCACTTTCTCCCGCCATTTTACTCATGATCTCCGGGCCATTGATGAGGAAGAAGAATGCGCCCGTCTCGTTAGCGACGGCTCTAGCTATGAGCGTTTTGCCTGTGCCCGGAGGACCGTACATCAAGATACCTCGTGGAGGCTTGATACCAATGGCTTTGAAGAGTTGTGGGTGTCGGAGTGGCAGCTCGACAAGTTCGCGGATCTGAGCCATTTGTTTGCGACACCCGCCGATATCATCGTAACCAACGTCAGCAAGGTTGGCCTCCTCATCCTCGCGTTTTACGGGGTCCCCCTCTAATTAACAAGTCAAGAACCCGAGGCATGAAATGAGCGATGCCGCTTACCGGTGTGGATAACGGTATCTTGGGCTACGATGCAATATTCTGCAGGGTCAGTTTCAATAACCTTGAACTCGACGGTTCGCATGCCGCCTCGCACAAGGAAGGTATCGCCCTTGCGGACGGGACGGTATGCTAGCCCTTCGTTAGCGCATGAATGCTGAAAGGAATATGGCCTCGACACACCCTCAAGGAAATAGGGTTTCAGGTAGACGTCGAACAAATTCCCACTGAGGCCTTCGATGGAATCGTCGAATGGTAAGACATGTATCCTCTTTCCATACTTGATGTCAAGACATTGGTGCACGTTGACCACATCTCCGAGTTTCACGCGCAGGTTGTTACGAGCGACCTTGTTCATCTGGATGCGACCCTCCTCGACGTCGTCAGAGCTCAGACAAATAAGGACGGTATCATGTCGTTTCTTTCCTCTGATGACACGGACGGTCAAGTCAAGAGAAGGCACACAGGATGCACGCTCACACACCTGACGATGATCGTGTCGCCCCGGAATAAGGAGAGCAACTCCATGGTGGCCGGGTTGAGGGTAGCGACTGCGATCGCATTAATGAGGGGCACGGGGAGCTCTACGGTTGACCTACCCGAGTTGTCATCGGACGTTGCTTCGTCTACTATGAGACGATTCGGGCTATATGTTTCGTGGGGGGTTCAGTCATCAGCCGACAAGTTCTTACGGAGTGTTTGGATCCATACGATTTCTTGGGTCGCAGAATAGCAGTTGCAGTGTCATTAGGACCCGGCTGGGGTGGTGCACCACTGGGATCGGCCATCGCGTTGGTTGGGTTGAGAGTTGTCTTACAAGCTTGGGTCCGACTTGTTTTTCAGCTTTTTGTAATTTGCCACTTGCAAAGGCCACGCGTCCTCTTCTCTCTTGCACGGGCCCACAGCCACGCCACAACGCGTCTTCTTGAACCTTCCACTGTGTACTACGCTTCACTAGCACGTAGGGTATCTAGGCCCGATACTTTCCCTGTAACCAGCTCCCATGCTGTCTCTGAGAACCCTCCAAGCAACATCGCCTGGATCGCACTTCTTCAATCGATCGTAATCGTACCAAACAATGACGCTCTCAGCATCCGCCACCACTCTCTGTTGTGCATACGAGTAAAGGACAGAATCCAGCAGGAATTGCGTGCGGCTTGATGACACTATGGCCTTGTGGCCGACGAGTAGCTGTCAGATGGTTAGGGTGGGATCCCCAATTCACGATGTAGAAATTGCAGATACCGTGTCAGGGAAAGTCACAGGTCTTCTGAAGTTGATATTGATGGACTTCAGGATCACGGATACGCCTTCCCCTGCGAGCATCGCGTCGACGCGCTCCTTTCCACCAAGAGCGTTCCCTAATTTTGACATCCACTGGATACGACCCTAACATCATCCAGTGACACCCAGTAATCGCTGATCCATGAAATGTAGACATACGGACTCAATGAAGCGCACTGCGTTTTGTTTGGGAATTTAAGCACCGAGCCTCATACTATCATGAGGACTGTTCTCACAGTAATGAGCATTGTTGACATGCCTACTCGCGTTTGTACGTCGGACAATCAGCAAAAGCCTGAGGAGACCCTGACGGATACACTTGCCTAAATGCATCATGGTGTCCCCAGGCAATACTCTGCTCCCAGAGAGAATCTGTGTCGTAGCCCATGGAGACCAGAACCTCCCGCGCTTTCCTAGCCCGCTCCTCCGGCGACGCGTCATGCGGCACACAACCTTGTTCGAGATTGAAGCCGCCGTTTCCACAAGGCTCTTGAGGGTCATCTGGCGATGCCGGCCCTGTTTCACCTGGGGGTATGTGGAATGGGGAAGGTGGGTCCCTGAAGGCCGCTTGGAGGGACTGCCGGTGAAAGTACAAGCTTCAGCGGAGGTTATGCAAGCTGTGCGAGTCCTCAGACATACCTCTATAGAAGAACCACTGAGAAATACCCTGTCCGAGCGTAGTCGAGCTCGCAAAAGACGAGGTCTGGCACATCCAGATCTAAGCATGTTGTTTAAGTATAACTACAAATGGTAACCCGAAATGTACGGAGGGAAGGGGCTCATCGGCTCACCAGTTCCCTATCCCAAGAAAATGTCAAGCATCGTGAATGTCTTCGTAGTCTCTCCGGACACACGCTCAGAGCGGCGTTTCGATCTTCGCATCACTGTTGAACAGCTCAAGGTACCCCTTTGAGGTACATGTATGACGTACTTGATCATCCAGCGTCGCCGCACAGGCAAAACTCGAGCTCGTCACGGGCATCCCAGTGCAGAACCAGAAAATCGAGGTCCAAAACGGCGATGGCCAGACAGTCGCGCAGCTTACGGATGATTCCAAACAGCTTGGGTATTATGGCTTGTCAGACTTGCAGACCCTCAAGGTGATCTCGCTCTGCAGGTGCACTATTCGTACAGGGTTGACGCGTCATTCTTTACAGGTTATAGATACCAATCCTTCGACGTCCTTCACTGGACAACTGTCTGATACATCTCATGTCGAAAAGTTTGAACTTAGTGACGAAGCCTATGCTAATAGAACAGGTTTAAGTGTTCCATCGCACGTCCTTTCGTGCACTGACGCACTTCAGACACCGTCCTCGCTTATAAACAGCGACACAAGATGGGTCGCTTCGCTTTGCAATCCGAACCATCTCCATCTGCGCCGCAAGTGAATATTCCGATCGGTGCGAGGTGCGAAGTCGAATCTACTGAGCACGGTTTGCATAAGCGTGGTACGGTGCGTTTCGTCGGACCCACGAAGTTTGCGAAGACCGGTGTCTGGGTTGGCGTGGAATATGACGAACCAATCGGACGCAATGACGGATCGTAAGTGGGACAGGTCACACCAGCTGTACAACTGCTGATTCACACTCAAAGTGTTCAAGGGGAACGATATTTCACCTGCCGTTCAAACTACGGCATTTTCGTGCGCCCAGAGCGGCTCAGAGTTGGGGATTTTCCTGTTGAAGAGATTGGCTTCGACGACGAAGAGATGTAACATCGTATCTATACACTTTGTTACAGGTGTAATGTCAATCTTATTCATGCCTCTACGGTCTTCGTCGGAGTGAGCATGACCAAAATCAAGCATTCCGCTTTGGTGTCTCGCGATAGTATTGGGGTCCGTCTGGCTGCACTTACTGCATAATTTAAAGATACCGGTGCATGCGAAGATTGTAAAGTCCTAATCGATAATGCTAAGTTCCCTTTTACGCGTTTTCGCGAACTCGTCTTTGTACGTGTTCCATATTCTGAGCGAACGGGAGCCAAGTTGAACGGATAGCGCTGCGCGTGAGTTTGGAGGTCGCGCACCTGGTAAGCTCCTCAATATATCTCATTTGTACTTGCGTCACTTCTTCTAGGCTAGGGTTTTCACACTTTCCGATATGTATTGGGCGGCCAACTTAAAGGGGAATAAGAAAGGGAAGGTGATGAAGCCGTAAGCCATATACTCACTGACGGATACGATCCTACGACGATGGGGGAGCAGGCCCAGGTTGTCTGTGTTATACTATTAGTCACCGACGACAGGCTGCGATCTCGGACACGTCGTACAATTCATGAGTCCGCGTCCATGAAAAAGCGGTAGAGTAAACCCAAATAACTTCTGAAACCTCTTCTGTAGGGCATAGATAGTGGTACCTCTTTCATTTGGCATCTGCTGGTATATCTAGAAAGCGGCGGTGAGACAAAGAGAGAACGGAAGGCCATGAAGTTTCGTACATCGTTCTCTCCAAAAGAAAATACGGGAACGAGATCGGCGCTACAGGGAAGGCGTTCGCGTCAACGTCTATTGGCTTAAACTCGGGTAGAGACGAAATACCCGTGCTGAATAGCGATTTTGATGAACCCGAGTCTGAAACGTGGCAGGTCAGAAAAAAAGCGCACCAGAAAAATTGAAGGGCATACCTGCGCCTCAGAGTAAGGTCTGCGGTACCTGGGCGTGCACTCAAACTCTCAGCTGCACCACCTACGACAATGGTGATCGCCTCTCCTGGTCCGCGTTTCAGAATATTGGAGCAAGAGTGCTTGGAAACGCTGCTAATGCCAAGTGCCATAAGGATCTCGCGATAAATGGGAACGTCGAAATTATTAGTGAGGGTTAGAAGATGCGGTCGAATGCCCGGGAAAGCCGCGGAGAATCCGGTAGCTAACACGGACGATCGTTAGAAGTAGGCCAAAATTCGATTCCACATAAATACCTTCAGTTGCAAAGGTGGCAATAGCGCCCCTAGAAATTGGTTTCAGTAAAAACGCACCCTTCTGATTAATGCAGTCTTCTCACATTCCGATAATTCCTGCATCGTACGTTAAAAGTGCCAACACCGAGTCAGTAAACACGTCACTAACCGTGCGGGTGATAACCAAATACGTATGGACGGTCAGGAGGAAGATCACATTCCTGGCATAGGAAATACCGGTCACTACTATTTTAACCTGAGATGGAAGTGCTCACTTTCAAGAGTCTATGAGCATAGAGAAAGCATCAGTAACATAAGCACGCCCGGTAAGTACGGCGCACGATGCGGGGTAGTACTCAGCAAAGTACTGCCATGCTTTGAGGGAGCGGAACCACGGGCTCAACCTTGTGCCATGGACAGGACTCTCATCTATACAAGACACCCAGATGAGGTATACCGCAGTAAACGGCCAGAGCACGGGTATTGAGCTGTGTTTATTTTCCGCTCGTAACTGGTCCTCTTTATTGGAGTAAACTATGCATGGCGCACCAGAGATATAAAAACAACGAGATGCAAATTATAATCACTGTTGACCAGATAGCAACGGCCAACGTCTGCAATCTGCGCCTTCGCGGTATCTTGGTAGGCACGAACTCGATGGAAGCGGGAAGGCCTACGACTGGGCATAACGGAGAGGTGGACAGGCTTGTTAATTTTTCGCGGAGTGCCGATGCGGAAAACTTGCGTGACGAGCTGGTAAGCGTGCCGCCCTCCATTTTTGCTGGATGTCTGGAGAGAGTGAGCGAAAGGCAGTTGTATGTAAGCTAGCTCAAAGTATTTGCAATAAGATTTTTATTGCCGGTTACCTGACGTCTTCGAAGTCAAAAACAGACACACAGGCCTAGGCTACCCCTTTCCGTTCGATAAAGCATGTATCATACACGCGTTGAGCCGGTCACGGGCGATTTCTATGCATGTTCAACCCTATCAGAAATACTCACAAGTGATTCCCCTATAGTCCCTTCTTTAAGGAGTGAACAACAAAGTAAAAGGACCATACATTTAGCAAATGTCTTCGATCGCCTTCCCAACACACATTACAAGGTCATCACATCCCCATTGACCAACTACACTTACACCTACTGGCCATCCATCATCCCCTTTCCCTGCGGGAACGCTGAGCGCCGGCAGCCCAGCAAGGGATGCAGGTACATTCATAATATCTTGCAAGTACTCATGGCCCGGCTCGCTTCTATCAAGTGGAGGTGCCGTGCGAATGGCGGAGGGGTGGAGCAAGACGTCGACGCCCTCCATCGGGGGAATATGCTGCGCCAACAGGGCGCAGGGATGGCGAAACACACGATTGAAGTCTTTTCTGACATGCAGGCGGACGCGCTGGGCCTGCAAAAAATAATTGTCGAACGCACTGGATGTAAAGAATGATGTGTTAACTCAACAAGGAGTATTACAACAAGTACTTACTCGGCGGTGAGGGCATACGTTCCGAGCAAAATGCGCTTCTGCACTTCTTTTCCAACACTGGCGGAACGCGAGTAGGCAAATATTTCACCGGGCTTCAAAATTGTGACTCCCGGTGGTGTCACGGTGCGGTGCCCTGCACGTATATCAGCGAATGAAGATGAACACGTCAGGTAGAGACTAGGTTGCTTTATTTAGAAGGGAGGATCTCGACGTACCATACCGGACAGAGTCGAAGCGGGCAAGGTTGCTAGAGGCCTCGGCGCTTGCAATGACATAGTATGCACTAAGCGCGTATAGCGTTGCGGGAACGGCTACAGATGTAATAGTTGCGCCAGCTTCTGCGAGACGGCGAAGAACAGGGCGCAAAGCATTGACAACGCTGGGATCAAGTTCGGAGGGGAAGAACTCGAGGGGGATTCCAATACGGAGGCCCTCTAAGAAACGGGATTTGTGTGTAGAGGCTATCATGGAGAGGAAAGAGTCGTCAAACGGACGCGCTCTCTCCCGCAAGTCGGTGGTAGCTGCAGTGGGATCCCGAGGATCGTATACTGCCACCGTGTCTGAACCCACGTAAGTGAACGCTTTGACCGGACTAAAAACACGCACCGAATACGCGTTTTACGGTACTGACGGATTTTCCTAAGATTCCGACACAGTCAAGGCTGTCTGCAAACGAGACAACACCCCAACTGCAGATAAGTAATAAGAGAAACTAGGGAAGAGTGAGTAAAACCAACCGACTAATGATACCGTAGGATGGTTTCAGGCCCACGACGCCACAGTATGATGCAGGAAGTCTCACAGACCCGCCTGTATCCGTACCAAGAGCCCTAGAGATAATTCGTGAGCAGAACGCGATGTGCACCGACTCCCATTGGCACTGACGCATCACAGATCCCTGCAGCCACGCTTGCGGCACTTCCGCCAGAGCTCCCTCCTGCTGATCTGTGCACCGTCCGGGCCGCAGAGACGTCGGACGCGGTTTGCGCTTGAAAAGGGTTTATGACAGCTCCATGTACTGAGTTCAGGTTCAAGGAGCTGGTTTAAATGGTGGTTAGCATAGGAAAGGACAGACGGGAGAGACAGGAACTCACCCCATTCCAAACTCGTCACAGTTGGTCTTTCCGACAATACGGGCCCCTGCGTCGCGAAGAAGCCTCACAACAGTTGCATCGAAGGGGGACTGGTATTCTGCACACAGGAAAAATAAGGCAAGAGGATGAAAGCGAAGTTCTACGGGACTAACGGTATAGCATGGCAGAGGAACATGTTGTTGGAAGAGAAGACGTACATATGTTGTCTTTGATGGCTATTGAAAGACCTTGCAGTTCATGGCTATAACCTCCAGTTCTGCAGTCAGTATTTATTGCAGTAAGGGCGTTGACACCGGCATTGAGTGCGCCCACATCACTGCCACTCGATCTCGACAGAGACGTTCTGCTTGAGTTGCAGAGTAGTCGCCGACAGTTGGTAGGTCTTGGTCTCATGACGCCGGGCCGTGACTGTCAAGCTCATCAGCTACCATACCTGGCAGCAGTTTTATGAGGTTCCCACGGTCTTCAGACAGTTTGTAGTATTAAGTATCCCTCGGCGTCATGCCCACCAAATTCCCAATGTAAAGTGTTGTTTTCCCACCCTCTGTAACATTAATGCTCCCAGCAAATTTTTGTGATCACGCTGCGGCTGATTCAAATGTCACCGGGGTCCTCTGTAGCCTCTGCGAGGTTCGTCAGAGCCTCTTCGGAGTATCGTACGTCAGGGTAGCCACGACATTTCACACCACACTGGCTTGTGTTCAGGATTGGACCGCGACGTCTATGTATTTTCTGCTAAGTAATAGGGCTCGCTTCGGTGGATGAAGAAATGAAACGAAAGTAGAAATGAAGGTGCAGTAACTGCTGTTGAAGCAGGATAAAGATGAAAAGTACACAAGCAACTTCGGTCATTGGACATAAACGTGGACGTACTGATACTACCATAGTTAAGGAGACTATCCTGGGGCGTCGGGATTATCAAAGAGAACGGAGACATGCACATACATACCTGTTCATATGTCATTGGTGTTTACAATATCGCCAGCCAGCGGATCCGATGGAGCAGACCTGACATCTGAGCCAGTGAC
The DNA here is from genome assembly GCA_024613145.1 of Pisolithus marmoratus. Classification (NCBI taxonomy): domain Eukaryota; kingdom Fungi; phylum Basidiomycota; class Agaricomycetes; order Boletales; family Pisolithaceae; genus Pisolithus; species Pisolithus marmoratus. The sequence continues at coordinate 180,122 of JANFAE010000137.1, forward strand.
AACGGTGCCCGTAGAATGTTCGGTCCCTTCTTGAGCATCTGGAGGCGCCCCAGCATCAGATGGTATGGGGTTGTAAACCATAGCTCGTCGATAGGCCCTCTCAGACCACTCACGGTTACCACTGGGATTGGCATGGTCGACATTGTGCGCGCCGCAGAAAGGAGAAGCTGCACTGGTATAGTTCGCGGGTCCCCTCGCGCCAGGTGGCCAACGTATCGTTGGATCATAACTATACACCGGGTAACGATGTGGAGCGAATGGAGGCGGTAAGTGATCTGTGGGTAGTAAGGGCCATAGTGGACATCCAAGGCCCACCTGAAGGATGATACCACCCAGGATTATTGTAGGGAATTCCCTCGTAGCCAAACTGATCATCCCCGCTATAATCTCGTCGTGGCCCAGTTGGTCCTGCAACTCATGGTCTTTATTCGTCTGCATGTCATAGTGACGGCGAGGCACAGGCAGGCATACTTGACCTAGGTATGGCTCCCCTGGAGATTCACCCGCAGGGGAGTCCGGTACCATCTGTCTGTTCCCAGGAGAAACGCTAATATAACCTTCATCCTCAGCGGCTAGTAGTCTGGCGGAGGGTGTAGGAACAGAGCTCATAGACTCAATTATGGATGTATCAGGGTATATCCTTCGGTATAGATTGAATGCTTCGTCCGTCCCACCATTTCGTCCTACTCCCCGCACTGGACGCGGTCTTGGTCTCCCAGACTGAAGGTGAGAAGGGCGTGTAAGTGGATCTGTAGCGGAGTTAGTCTACAACGGTGTCCTTATCAGACGCGATGACATACGTGGCAGGGGATTGATCAGTGTTTTTCCGAGACTCCTTTCACTTTCCATGCTCCCAACTGCAGGCAGCGGGACCGTGACTTCGGGCTGTTCGGGCACATGTATCAGCATGCGGATGGGAGGAATTACTCGTTGAAAATGGACGACATATGTCCGCCAACGAATATCAACAAGTAGGGGGAGACAACTGAAACGGGCGACATACGTCTGCCAACGTGTATCAGCAAGTGCACGAGAGAGTCTCCCCGTTGAAAATGGGCGACATACGTCCGCCAACGCATATCAACAAGTAGGGGGAGACAACTGAAACGGGCGACATACGTCTGCCAACGTGTATCAGCAAGTGCACGAGAGAGCCTCCCCGTTGAAAATGGGTGACACATTACGTCTGCCAACTCAACGAATATCAACGAGTAGAGGGACGCGTCGCTGGCCGACACCATTATGTCCAAATTTGGTCAGTAAGAAGTTGTTCTTGTTTATGTTCGCGACAAAAGTACCGACCAATTTATTGATCGACCCGAAACGCGCCGTTAATAGTCTGACATGCACGTGACCCGCCGTGTTGGGTGTCATTATGAGTCGTCGTCGCGTTTGCCCTGTCAGCTACGTAGACAAGTTGCTTTCTCCCAACGTGGTCGGTGATGTAAATGACCCATTCTCTGCAAGCGAAGGCAGCGACGAGGAATTCGAGTGGGAGGAAGTTCCCGTTCCAGTAGAGCAACCAACTGACCAAGAACTCGAACTCGAACTTTCAGTCCCTTCGCGATCCATTGAAATAACACTCCATGCACAGCCCAAAAAAGACGAGTCGAAGTGAGACGTTTCTCCGAACAAGTGCATGTCAAGGTGCTCATGTCCGTGAAACTAGGAAGAAGGCGGCTGCTGCATCGCATGCCCAGAGGCTTCTCCGCACCACATGTCACAAGGTCCACACTGTATGCCTTCTTGCCAACGCACGGGTTCGAAACAGGTGGATAAACGATGAGCTTCTCCATGTTCGTATTTTTTCCTTGAGTTGCTCAAGCGATTGTCCCCGACGTGTAGTCAATAGGCTCGTCTCCTATCCATGACGCCGATGAATCTTCAGAATGCGTTTGCTATGATTCATAAGTCTCGTGTTCCCGACCAGAACAAGCGCGGCCGTCTATTTGAAGCTACTGTCAAACGCCTTGTAGACTGGTGGGCTGGTATATTCTTCACTGTCGTTTCGACCAGTCATATCAGGAATCGGATATTCGAAGAGATTCAGCAAGAACTCGAAACCAAATTCAGTGCTTCAGACTCTTTCGATGAGGACACGAATGAAATGGAGCGTGTCCGAAGTGTCAACAGCCTCATGAAACACGCTTTGATGCAGCGTGGATCTAGAGATACCGGTGCGCAGCTTTTTACAGCTCTATGTCGTGCCCTCGACATCCCGGCCAGACTCGTAGTTAGTTTGCAGAGTGTTCCGTGGAGGACCAGCGTTGGAAAACAGGCAAGACTCTCAAACAAAGGGAAGGCGCCAACCCCATGTGAAGATGCGGAAAGTGGGCTGCATGATGACAGAGACAGTGATATAGAGGGAAAGGATGCACCGGGTTCTTTCCAGCGGAGCGGGACGGGACTGCAGAGCGGTAATAACTCTCTGCTTGGATCTTGGATCTTTCTGACAGCTTGCTCAAGTCAAGGGGAAGGAAAAGGCCCACCCGGTCATAAAACTCTGCAAGAGCAAGAGCAAACCCTCTACCCATCGTAGTACTCTGACTGTGGTTGGGAAATCAAGTGCGTTCAGATATTGCCGGCTTCGCTTTTATTCATGTCATATTAAGAACCCTCTGATCCAAGACTCGCACCGCCGGTGTTTTGGACCGAAGTCTTTTCACGGGCAGACTCTCGGTGGCTACCGGTTGACCCCATCCGTGGCATCGTTAATAAATGACATGTGTTCGATCCTTCGGGGCCTCAACCTGAAGAGTACAAGGTGTCACAAATAGAAGATAATCGAATGCTATATGTTGTTGCGCTGGAGGAAGACGGCTTTGGCCGTGATGTGACAGCCCGCTATGCTCGGGACTACACAGCTAAAGTGCCCAAGGCTCAGGGAATCGGATCTGGGCCTCTGGGGGGACGTAAGGAATGGTGGGCGAGGGTGGTGCAAGCCATCACCCGGTCGTATCGCCTCGTAAGTTCGCCATGGTTGTGACAGAGTTTCAGATCACTGTGCTCATCTGTATTGTGAATTCACAGAATAGAGACGACGTCGAAGATGACGAATTGCACATCCATCAGTTAACGGAGGGCATGCCTATTACGCTTGCTGGCTTCAAAGACCATCCCATGTATGTGGACAAATGACCTATATACACTTTGTCCTGACGCCGGACCCATCTAGCTACGTGCTTACCCGTCACCTGAAGCGGGATCAAGTTATTGATCCACCCACAGAACTCGGGAAGTTCAGGGGTGAACCTGTGTATCCGCGATCATCTGTTATATCCCTGAAAACGGCGGAGAACTGGATGCGCCAAGGCAGAACAGTTCATTCCGGTTGTCAACCGATGAAGATGGTCAAACAGTGGGCAGTGACGATCAGTCGTCAGCGGGAAATGGAACTTGCCATCGAACGTGCCAAGTCAGAGGGACACTTCACCACCGATGGAGAAGTTATGCAAGGATTGTATGCCTTTTCTCAAACTGAATTGTATATGCCCGAGCCCATCAAGAATGTATGTCTTGTAGCTTGCCATCACTCTCCCGCTTAGGTCGTTATCACTGATCACCAGATCTGAGCAGGGTATAATACCGAAGAACGAGTTTGGAAATATTGATTTGTACGTGCCATCGATGCTTCCGGGGGGAGCTGTCCATATACCCTGCAAGTGGTTATTTTATGTTTGCTGCTGCACAATAGTTAACTCCAAATGACTCAGTCAAAGGGGTGGCGAAGATAGCCAGGAAACTCGGGTTTGACTACGCGGAGGCGATGGTAAGTCACATTGTTTCGGTAGGTGTAAGCACCATGAAATTACCAAACCGTAGACAGGCTTCGAGTTCAAGAAGCGCTGGGCCTACCCGGTCCTCGAGGGCATTGTAGTGGCCGCCGAAAATGAAGGTGTCATTGTTGAGGTGTGTCGCTTGGTGCAAGCATCCGGATCTTGATGAATGAATGAGATAATAGGCGTACCTGGAAGCGGAGCAAGACGCCAAGGAGCGGGCACGCGCGAAGCGTTTCGACCAAGTCTGCAAACGTTGGGTCTGGCTCATACAAGGTCTCCGTATACGTGATCGCTTGCAGAAACAATATGGCTCAAACCCCACGGAGGATGGGCCCAAGGAAGAGACCCGGCGCGAACACTGGCAAGTCACCGAAATTCCCGAATCAACTGAAGATGAGGTATGCTGTGGCCGCGTTTCCCTGTAAAAAAGCCATTAATCCCCGTCACACAGCCGGGAGGCTTCCTCACTACCGCAGACGACGTCGTGCAGCCGTTCCATTTGCCTAGCAATATACATCAATTTGTTCTCTCGACTGGAACTGAACGGTCTGATATTACTACTGTGAAGAGTGGACCATCAGATCCCAGAACCCCAATTATTTCCGAGACGGTTCCATGGTCTCCAGGATGGGAACCTCCAGACGGAATCGAGGGTATGGGTATTGTCCCCGATAATGACATTGCGCAGCCCACCGGATCCACTGGTGTGGTCCCGAAGACCATGCGGGAGCTGGCGGAGCACCATGCGCAGCTTGGTAAGGGCAGCCGAAGCGAGCCATCTGAATCTGCATCACAGAGCCAAGTGTCATTTTTGGTCAGCGTGGAGAAGTCGGAAATACAAAGCGGCCGTCAATTCTCCGCCAGTGCCAGCGAGGCACCAACACCTACCCCGAGCACTAAACGGACGCAATCATCATGCAAGAAGACACGAGCCAGGAGTCAAAGCGCTTCCGGCGATGAGGCCAATGTTACACTGCCGAAGCGTACCAGGAGACTAGACCTGGACACCGTAAACAACCCTACATGCGTTGTTCGACCACGTGTACCGAAAAGCACAGCTAAGGTTCAAGAGGAGAATGAGATAGAAGAAGCATGCAGAAGAGCGGTAAAAGACTAATAGGTCAGGATTATAAATGCCGCTGCGCTACCGGCTCGCCGAGACTTTTACCCTATACTTATACCGATGAACAGTATAATAATGCAGTACTCTACCACCGTGCTGTCCGCCTAGGATAAGCTAATGTACATTGACAGTCACTCGCTGGTTGTTGTCACATCTTGTGTACCTCCGTTTGAAGAAGTTTCGGGTGGATAGTGTACTAGACGAGCGAAAGTGAGGTAGGATGTGTGGCCCCAAACCTCATGGCGGACTTTCGACCAGTTGACGGTGGTTTCTGCTACCTCTTCATTGACCTCATCACCAGCCTTTGGCAGCACAGGAAGGTTACTGATCAATGGTGGGTGCGATCCGCCCTCGTCTCGGGTTGCGTCGGGTTCGCCTGTTCTGGCCCTCTTGTCTGGCTCAGAAGTACCGGAGTCCCCTTCTCGCTTCCTCTTGCTGTTGGCAATTTGACGGAGACACTTCTCTTCACGGCATTTCTCCAATCTTTTGAGTTTATCAATAACGCTGCTGAGTGGCAAAGGGGTGGGGAGTTGCTGGACTTTGTGAGGTCTCAGGAGTGTTTCATACATGCAGATGTCTGTGTCACAAGTGTCAAAGCGTTGTATGACTCGTGGAGTGCCAAGACAAGTAACCTGTAAAGCCCGCCTCGTTGAGGGCGTTAACAGCGCGCAGCACTTGCCCCATACAAGGGCTGAAGCAACAGATACGAGTAGGCCGGTCTTTCTAGCCGGGTAGAATGAGCGCCTGTGACGTACGACGGACAACCAGACCTACCCTCAGCGCTTTCTTTGCATGACCCACAGCCTCCTATGGAGCCGGTAGATCAAGGAAGACTACATCCGGAAACGAACAATTACCACTGAGAGAGAGTATATGCACAAGCGTAATATGAACCCGCGTCCGCCGTATCTTCTATTGTGGTAACGATATCCTGCATACTATGGCAGATGAATTCCTCCCTGTTTAGAAAGTTAAAATGCCTCGGTAATCTGGATATTTCAATACCTCGGAAACCTTACCTCGCCTTCTCTGCACGGGTTTCGTGAAACTCGTAAGAGTACAGATGGCCCCTAGGGCCGACGGTCCTCGCTACGGAATGAGAGAATGATCCAGATCCTGTCCCTAGTCGAGCGAATAAATTGAACGTCAGCCATCAATACCATGGGGATGAAATGTACAGAGAGGAATGTAAACTTGTCAGTGCAATCCGCATCGCACTTGGTTACACCTGTAGCTCCATCCGACAGCAGAACAGACTATTGAGTCCGAGGGACGGCGCAACAGATCTGTACCACCTTTGTATGGGTGACATACATCAGCCAAGAGGCATCAGCAGGAGGACAGCACAGGAGTAAACACATGTCTGCCAACAAGTATCAATAAGCAGATGGGGTGGGAATAAGAAACTACATGAGCAACATACGTCTACCATCAGCAAGCGGACGGGAAAGCAGCGAGAGCATACTGGCTGAAAGGGCACAGAGAAAGAAACTACACCTATAGGCGACAGAGGTCTGCCAATAATTGTCAGCAAGCAGCTGGGGGGGAAGGAACTACATGCTGAGACGGGCAACAGATGTCCGCCAACAATTATGAGCAAGTGGATGGGGAGGGAGAAGTAACTCCACGCTGAAACGGGCAACAGACGTCTGCCAACAACTATCAACAAGTAGGAGGGAGAAGTAACTCCACACTGAAACGGGCGACAGACGTCTGCCAACAACTATCAGGGGAGGAAGAAGTAACTACATGCTGAAACGGGTGACGGATGTCTGCCAACAACTATCAGCATGTAGACGGGGAGGGAGAAGTACTACTGCTGAAATGGGCGACAGACGTCTGCCAACAACTATCAGCAAGCAGATGAGGGAGGACAAAGAAACTACAAGCTGAAACGGGCGACAGACGTCTGCCAACAAGTATCAGCAAGCATGGAGTCCGGAAGGCGAACATGACGAAGCTTAGCAGGCTGCGGCTGAAACGGGCGAGTCGGGCATTCGGTTACCACTATTTCGGACCAACTACATAAGTGCTTTAGTTTGTGACGTGAACAAAAACAATGTCCATCAGTCGGCCATGTTACCACAGGTTACCAAAATGAGCTTACTTCTCAGAGGGTGCGTGCTCCATTCCAGCCTGCCTCACTGTATACCATTATCCCCGCTTGTGCTTCAGACTCTCGAGTGGGCGGGGCCGGCCCATCTTCAAACCGCTAAGCACCGTACGTGATGGACCATAATGGGCACATGCTGTTTGCCGAGCTTTCCGACAATTTAAAAGCAATTCAAAAACTGTAGTATGGGTGATGTCCGAATCTAGTCAATTACTGTAATAATATCGACTCACCAGCTCGCCAGCATCGTTTGTACAGTAAGTATGGCTAGGACGAAGCAGACCGCGAAGAAAACCGCATTAGGGAGTGCTCGGCATGTGCAGTTTTCAGTCAAGCCTACTCGCATGATTCCCGGAAGCATGGCCAGAGTGATTTCCAGCAGAGCAGTCAAAGGTACATCCACCAAAAGGACTCGCAGGAGCACATCTGCCGAATCGACTTCATCCCTCAGCTCCCTGACGACAGCCCCCTCCTCTCCAGTCCATGGTTCCATATTATCGGATTCTACCCAAGAGATGCTTCCGTGGCAAACTAACAGAGTACGTTCTATATATCTTGTGTTGTCATGAAATACTGACACAGCCAGTATTGTTACCTCTGCCATGACGGCAGCAAATGTTTGTTCTGTTGCGACTTTTGTCCACGGGTGGTGTGCCAATGCTGCCTGGGTTTGGAAGAAGTCAAGCCTGAACTCTATGCTACGGATGTCAAGTTTAAGTGTCCCGGCTGCCATGAACTAGGGGAACGCAAGGTTAAGTGCAAGTTATCGCCTTATCATGTGAGTCATTGTGGCAAATGCTTCTATTTAATGTAACATCCATGCAAGGCATTTATGTGAAATGTCGATGAAGAATCCATTCAGGTGCTTGATGGACCGACAACTTTGACAGGTGTCTGTGAAAGGACTTCGAAGGCGCAAGTATGCGCTGAGTCGATCCTTATCCTGCACCTCGTGTGTGTTGGCATGGAAGTCCGTGGATCCCTACCTAAACTTGTCCACACAACCCTCGAGGGGTATCATACGGCAGAATCGCTAGCATACGAAGAAGTTACTTTTGATTTTGGCACGGAAAGGAAGCTTACTCACCGGACGAAGAAGGCAGGTCTGTTGGGTGAAAGGCTCGCTGCGTGGAACTTTGGACGCAAGATAATCTTCGTTACGGTCCATAGCGTGACGACCTGCAGTGACCTGTTCGCAGGAAAGGACAAAGATGGTGACGTTGCCATGATGGTGAAGGACGTGCGTATACAAACTATCCATGATGTATCGTTTCAAACTTGTTTTCAGTTCATGGACTATGTCTTTATCCCGCCCCTTGATGAGGTAGTATACGGATCCACCCTGTTCATGCTGACTTGTGGTCATGTGGTCACGTTTGAAGAATCATATACAGCAATGAAAAATTCGATCGCGCGGTGAGCCATCTTTGATTAATGCACAAGTAATTGTACTGATAGCCACTAGCCTCCGGCCTGAATACACTATCCTCTTCACTGCGCCAGAATTCATGATCGCTGCCGCCAAAATGTTCGCCGTGGCGTACTCTGTCCAAGTTCTCATTCAAGGACATGCTCTCCTCGACATTTTTCGTGACCTCCTGAACGTTTCCCTCGAGTTGAGGATGCACACTGATGTGCTCATATTTCATATCAGCGGCCTAGTTACTCCAAAGGTACCATTCGGTTCGAGGATCCCCGCACTCGGTGTCGCCCTGCGTCCTTCGATCACTGGGTACCGATACTCGTGGTACCACAGTCATCGGCGTCCATGGGGCAAGTCCTTGCCCATGGGATGCTCGAGGTGCGGCGCGGTTCGTCCATAGTCCCAATCGACACACCATTCAGATGGTACGCACCCAAAGGCCCGGGTAACGACTTGTTTGGGATGCCACTTGCGAGTGTATTCAGAACCTTTACCTATGGAATACGAGGTACTACCAGATGCGAAGATATTTGGTTGGATCAGATACACTATCTGGGCCGCGGACGTGCTTTGACATCCTACTCATACAGCTATAGTATAGATTTGCACGACAGATCAAGATACCTCTATCGGGACGAACATACATCATAATTCATATCCCTAGTACTGTAATATCATCGATAGCTTTGGTTTGCACCACAGGCATGGGCCTAATTAACACCCAGATGATACCTTGTTGACTATGGAACTACTAGGTCAAATAAAATATATGCACCTGAGTAGATTTTACAGAGTTGTGTCTTTGAAGTAAAGGCCAAGATTTATCTGTGGCTGTTATGCATGCTTTTACTTTAGGTAATTTCCAATAGTGTGCCACTGATGAGACAAGGCTTTTTTTTGACCTAGTGTACTGATTGTGTGTACATAATATCCTGGCTGAAATTTAACTGATGCCTGTGGAGATTTAACTGATGCCTGTGGAGGTACTGCTTTGCAAGACATACAAAGGGATAACAAAGGAAAATGACATTAAATTTAACTGAGCAGGCACCAACTAAATTTCAGCTGGGATATTACATACATGCAATCAGTATACTAGGTCAAAACAAAGCATTGTCTCATCAGCAGCACACTATTGGAAATTACCTAAAGTAAAAGCATGCATAAAAGCCACAGATAAACCTTGGCCTTTGCTTCAAAGACACAACTCTGTAAAATCTACTCAGGTGTATATATTTTATTTGACCTAGTAGTCCCATAGTCAACAAGGTATCATCTGGGTGTCAATTAGGCCCATGCCTGTGGTGTTGGGTAATTTTTCTGATGTGGAAGCTGTTGGTGTGTCTCGTGACAAGCATGGGCGGAGTGATGTAATTGTTGAATTATTGTGCCCACTGCCACGTCCCTGGACTACTTACTGAAAGTTGCTACATTGTGCTCACACATCCATCAATTCCTGGGACCGTCAGGGCATGTGCAGTTCAGGACATTTGGTAAGCCGTCACACCGTGGAGCTGACAAGTTGGGTTCTTGAAACCGCGCTGGGAGTCGAAGTGCCAGATAAGCGCCGCTGGACCTACATCAAGCGGCTGTCGTGAAGGAACGACCGATTCTGAAGTAATCCCATCACGGTAGCTGATAAAGAGGTGCGCGCGGATATGAAGAGATTCAATATACCTGTGAAAGTGCAGTATTACATACTCAGTTTGGAACTTTACACATGCTCCATCACCTTACAATTGCCGCCAGAGAACGTGCCACTCGAAGTGACACAACGCGCTCGGGGCTCAACAGGCACTCGATGTTGAAACCAAGGGGTACGTTGGTGCATCGTACTGTGCAAACTTGCTCGCAAGACCAGTGAATTATCTGGTTTGTGACCGGTGCAGGCATTTACCCCCAAGGCTTCCAACCTTGTATTCCTGTAGTGGTACGCAGTGTGTCAAATCTACTGAAGGTGGTCCGCTTATTCCAGATTCGTGCTCCAATTCTGATTCCCCGTGAGCCGCGGAATCGCTATCTCTGATAAGAAAGCCTCATCATACAGGAACAGTGGCCATGCCCATTACCAAACATCTCGACTAGAAAATGCCACCAATGCAAAGGTAACGGTACCGTTCAATCCTTGTCACATCATCCACCCAGTGTCTAGTAACCTTTCCTGTCCGAAACGATGGCTACTCAGAGCCAGCAGAGAGACGAACACTCAGGCGGAGCCAGTGTTGAGAAGTTCGACGTCGATGTCAGCCTCCAGCCTGTCCTCGCTGGCCCTGAACATAAGTTCGACGTTACTTCAACCGATCTTGTTCAACGCCGTCTAAAGCAGCGTCATGTACAAATGTATGTCTCTCCCCCTCTCGGTTTCTCCCCCTTACTTATCGTTCGATCTCCCACCTCAGGATAGCTGTATGTAGCACCCTCTCGCCTCTTCCAACCATCCTTGATGTTTCTAGATTGCTGGTACTCTGGGAACTGGTCTGTTCCTTGGGTCGGGAAGAGCTCTCAGTGGCGCTGGACCTGTCGGTGCTCTTCTTGCCTATGCCCTTGTAGGAACCGTAGCCTACTCGTAAGTAGAAATTAGAAATCTTTCCTGTCATCTGACGTTCTCAATGTTTCCAAGGTCGTTATGCTCCATCGGTGAGATGGCTTGCCACGCCCCCATCTCGGGTACCTTCCCGCATTTTGGTACGTTTCAGCACTCATTTCCCTATATACATCTGTGATTCGCTTGTATTCACTAGCTGCAAGATGGGTGGACCCCGCTTTTGGTTTTTCTGTAAGCTTCCTTGTGGATCGCTCCTCAATTATTGATTGACGCCTAGCAATTTAGGTCGGCTGGGTATGTCAGCCCACTATTCTGTATCATCATTACCTCACTCTCGGCCGGGGTAAAAATTCGCTCTTAGAATTATTACTATGTGGGTATTCTGCTCTAAAATGCATTACCTGTCGTGTTGAGGATCGCCGCAATGTAGACAGTGTCGTGAGTTCTTATGTGATTCTCTGACCTTGCAACGCTTACCATAGCATAGAATATCTATTCCCGTAGAAATTACCGGTGCTCAACTTCTCATCTCATTCTGGGACAGTGATGTGAGCAACATTCAACAACCTCAATTCTGAGGATGCCCATTATTTCCAGACCAACCACGTAGCAATTTATACGGTAGTCATCTCTTGCCTAGTCATCCTCATTAACGTTTTCGGAGTCAGGTATGCTGCCGACACTCATTGGATGTTAGGAAACTTAACTTGCCATACGACTCTAGATGGTTTGGAGAAGGTAAGGGGGACCGGACTTACAGCATCACGACCACGTCATGGCCCACTTTTTTTTTCACAGCGGAATTTGGCTTTGCGTTGATTAAACGTGTGTCTTGTCGCTTTCTACTTTCCCGAGGTTAACAAGGATCAGTATCCTTGATTACCGGTCTTATTCTCGCGGGCCTCGTCATTGACCTGGGCGGTGCACCAAACCACCAGCGACTTGGATTCCAAGTAAGTCCAAACCGCTGTATCTTGTGTATAATACAAAACAATGCTAAGGGTGCTGTAGTACTGGAAGAACCCTGGTGTGCTTGCTGGCGCTGGGCTTGTACCGACACACATTGGCCTCGATCGCTTCCTCGGAATCCTTTCTGTAATTGTGCAAGCGGGTTTCTCCTTCGAGGGAATGGAACTGGTCGCCGTGTATGTGACGTACCGTAAATTACAGTTATTCCACTATCTGACCGCCTGTAGTGCTGCGTCCGAGACGGAAAACCCGCGCCGTAACATTGCCAAGGCTGTCCGTCGCGTCTTTTACCGAATTTGCATTTTCTATGTAAGTAACGTTGTCTCCACATTCATTGTGGTATTGGTGAAGAAGTACGGTAGATCCTGGGAATTTTTATCACTGGTCTCCTTGTTCCCTACAATGATCCCGACCTTCTGCAGAGTGAGTTGCATGAATGACCCCAAATGTTTGTTCAATATATTCTGTTAGCTATCGGCAATGCCGCACAGTCTCCATATGTCATCGCGATGAACCGGGCCAGGATTAAGGGTGGGTCCTCACTTCAGTGAGTTCATCACACCGCTGATCACTGCCTTTAGTCCTTCCTAGCATCATCAACGCTGGTGTCCTGACCAGTGCCTTCTCTGCATCCAACTCATACTTGTTCTGCTCGTCGCGCATCCTTTATGGACTTTCTCTTCGCGGCCAGGCTCCTCGTATCTTTGCTCGCTGCACGTCAAGCGGTATCCCGATAGTTGCAATTGGATTCACCGGTTTGTTTGCGTTCTTATCACTTATGAACGTGTCATCCGGTTCGGAAACTGTGTTCAAGTGAGTAATTTCTGCACGGTGAATTTTTCAAAATGACGAGCTACACCCTGTCCCTAGCTGGCTGGTGAATTTGACGGCCGTTGGTGGTTTCTTCACATGGGCCTCCATCAACCTCACATACCTCTTCTTCTGTAAGAAACATGGCATTTGCTGTGTAGAGATCAGCTCATGAGTCCTCAGACAGAGGCTTAAAAGCTCAGGGTATCGGTCGCAAAGAACGCCTTTACTACTGGAACCCTTTGCAGGTCTGTATTCTTGGTATGACACATGGATACTACCTTCAGCTCACGATTCCGTTATCAATCTTCAGCCTGGCCTCGCTATATGGGGCCTAACGTGGTGCACTTTCTTCATTCTCATTAACGGGTTTACAGTTTTTTGGTCATTTGATGCCTCCGAGTTCCTCACTTCGTGTACGTCTCGCCCCCTTCCCACGTCTCATCCATTAACGGCACCCACCTTTCCTTTATTAAACGTAGACATCAACATCCCGATCTTCTTCGGTCTTTATACGTGCTGGAAAATCATTAAGCGTACCAAAGTGTGGAAACCCAAGGAAATGGACTTCGTCACTGTGAGCTTTTCTTTACATTCTGCTTGCCAACCACTCGTTTCACCTTAACTCTTTTTTTTTTGCGATTTGAGTGGCGTGGACGGATACTGACATTTTTCTGAAGGGAATTCCTCCACCAGAAGAAACAGAGAGTCCAGAAAGTCCGCCGACAACCTTCTGGCGTAAGGTGGCTGCAGTCCTCTTCTAAGCGTCTCGATGCTGCATTCCTGGCATTCTTGGCACGTTTCCTCATGTTGTTGATTTGTAGGATATATTGCCTTCGTGGCGCCATGTACATGTACAATACACTGCTGTGGTTTCAACGCTATCAGGCTCTAGAGAGTATTTGGAAGCGAAAGCAACTAAAAAAAAAAATTCACCACCAACCTGTCGCAAATGCGTAGGCCTTTTGTTGTTGTTGTTTCGGCCTGCATTTTCCCCGAGCCCAAACTCAAAATTTAGCCTGGCATTTCGAGCACGACGTTGATCCCAAGAGGGTTAATAGTATATCTTCTGATCACAAGGGTAAAGAAAAGGCAAAAGAGGTCGACGGTGCATCACGTGCATCTTCGCAACGTGACGTTCAAAATTATTGCAGGCTCCTGTGAACTCTACGGGTTGGAGGGCACGCCATTATCTTCCTTGGAATCCGGATACGAGTTTCACTTTTAATCTGCTTCCCGTCCTCTTCCAGTCATCTTCACCAGCATCGGTCCACACGTCATACTCTGCCAGTTCTCTATCCTATGTCCCAAACCGGTGCACCTCCCTCTTCACACTACCAGACCACTGACCATCATTTTCACCAGATTGACTGCGCGAAGCTGTTACGTCTGTTGCATGAATGCTCACACCAATTCGAAGCGCACCTTCCTGGCCTCGAAATTGGGCATCATCGCTTTGAGTAGGAAATCCCTGCAGCAGCAGCCACTCCCATCAGCCTTGCAAATACTGATACCAGGGTAACCCTTCCAGATTGTATTTGATGTACAGACTGCTGTGATGAGGCCCGTACGACAAGGATGTCATCAATTATCCCCACATATCCTGCCCACGTCAGCCCCAACCCTCCGATTCAATCTCATTTTCATGGTTTGCTGTGCCGAAAACGAAGACTACGAAGCCTGGCCAGGTAGTGGGTGCTAAATGTCCTGACACTCTGGCGCATAATAGCATTGGAAAGCTCACATCCTGAAACTGAAGTCGATGGGAAGTTCGTGTCCTCATTGACTCTAGCAAGAAGTGTGTCAGATTGACTGTCCGACTGGGTCGCGGCACCTGCCAGACAGAAGACAAGAAGCGTACGAGTATCTTCGGGTAACCACTGACTTCGCACCATCTACTTCGGCCCCGAGGCCAGTACTACCACTCGCCTGCCTACCCAGCGTATCACCCAACGGACATGTCCACAGTGTCCCTTTGCTCACAACAGAGCTAAGACAGCCCCCCCCGACTTTAACGAGCCCTACGGCGAGTACAACTGACTCCAGAACATCCACGTGCATCTGACAGTGTCCACACTCAATCCAACCCGTACCTGGTGACTGGCAACGTGATATACTCATTTTGTTTCCTCACCATCTATATGGCCACCTAGCAACACTACCAACCTAGCCCTTTCTCCTCTCGTACCCAGTACTTTCGCCGACCGCTCAATAGCGACCGGTTCACTTCTCAGCATTTCCACCCGACAATCTTCCGAGTCCGCCCGTACCATGCTTGGCCCTGCTTCCGCCTCACTACGTACCGTTGTTGTCAACCTCATTCACATGCTCCTATTCCCAGACTATTGGTAAAAACTCGTCTACCCATCCACCAAACAGGATCCGTGGTTTCTCCAGTGTGCCCTGCGTTCCTTCCATGCATTGCGGGAGGTATTCGAGACCCGTATCACACTCGCGGACAGAGTGACGTATGTGCAAAGACACCCTCGACGGACGCGAAGCAGTTGACAAGGTCGCTACTATCATTAAAACAACAGGCAGCAACTTGGCGCTCCTTCTTGGCCATGCCTCGATGCCCAGAAATTCTTCCACGGTGTCACGTACGATAACCGACTACGCGATAGCACTTGAATTGATACAGTTCTGCACGACTCTGAGTCCGTTTGTCAGCGGCGAACTGGCAGCGACGAACATTAACAACGATCAAAGCGGGGGAGATGGAGACGAGGAGGTGAACGCTGCTGAGCAGGAATATAAATGGGACGTCAAGCATGGCGTCACGGTGTCTCTCGGTTATGGTACCACTGGGAGCGTCGAGCTGTTGGAACGGCAAAGGTTCTTCGTACGCTTTGCATATCCACGAGCACATGAGAAATGGTCTGACCCTGTGACCGGTAATCGGTGAAAGCATAGGCAGCAGTCATTGGAAGCTGCAGACGCCGCACGGGGCGGGTGACAGCCACACCTGTAGATGTGGTATAGCGGATACGATGGGTTTTGCAAATGGCTTCCACGGGGATGACAGATGGTTCGAGGCCTGGCAATGGAGAAGTGCGAGTGCGCGAGAGTTTGACGAGGATATATGCGGGCAAATACTTCAAATGCACGACACCATCCGAGACTGTGAAGGACGGCTCTTCTGCATGTAAGATAATGTCGACAACTGTACCGCGTGCACCATTGGTGATATCGAGATCCGTCTCGACGTTTTGCGTGACCATGACCTTCATGCCAAGAGAGATCTGTACAGAATCGGGTAGGTTACCCTTCCGCCCCCGCCCACGCACATTCCCGCGGGTCATTTGCGCTGCGAACGCATATCGTTCCTCCAATGACAATGGCTCTCCTTTGACAGTATCATTTGCAGTACACACGAAAACCTGCGCTGCAGTCTGACTGGCGTGCTTGCATAAAGCGGCATCATTCCGTAGCCAGCGCACCGCATGGCGTGGGGTGACGAGACTGGCATGTGTCCATGGACCATGGGTAAAGTCGAGCGCATGTGTGACAGGATTCGAGAGGACAAGCTGACGAAGCATAGTGATGTGATGTGATGCTCTTGCACACGGCCCATTCGAAGATGGCTGAGAAAATCCAACCACGTTCCATCGGTGACGCGCATCTGTTCTTTAAGAACAACAACAGTCCGGAATTCTTCGTAAATGGCGCGGCCAACCTGTGCAAGAAGTGGGTCACTTTGCGGTCTCCCAGGAACATACAATGCCTCTGAGGGGCTAACAGCCACGGGGGGGAATTGGTGGAAGTTGCCACAAAGAATGACGTTGATGCGTCCAAAGGATGCTGACGAAACTGCCCTTCCCTCTACCATCTTTCCGACGGTGATGTTGCGTGACAATCTTGCAAGAAAGCTTTTACCTATCATGGACATCTCATCAATGATGAGGTACTCGTAATTACGCCAGAAGTGTTGAAGTTTGGCTTTCGTCTGTGCACTGATAGCACGGTCATCTGCACGGGTGATCATTCCAATGCAATGCGTGGTTTCGCCGTCGATGAGAGATGCTGCGACGCCAGTGTATGCTGCCTTGAGGAGATGGCGGGCTCCTCTGCATGTGAAGTACTCGCTGACAGTCTGAATCACCTTGGATTTGCCTGTGCCCCCCTCGCCATGCAGCAGCATGCGCAAAGGAGGCAGTGACTGCCCACTAAGCGTCTGATCAAGGTGCCATGCAATGATCCCATACGCGATACTCTGCCCGAGGTTAAGAATCGATGGATGAACGGCTGTAAGAGCGACCTCTGATATCTCCCCACATCCGTTCACATGCTCTCGAGCACGAAGATCGTCCTCGTCAATCGGGCACACGTCAGGTCCAGCATCCATTATCGACGCCGTGGTTGCTTGAGCGTGGTCACTCCTATTTTGCTGCTCGACGTCTCTCAACATGAGCTCCTTCCATTGAACAAGATTGTCGAAGTCTGCGGCCACGGCCCTGCGTACCACTGGCAATGTGTGATTCATGTCGTTATTGAGCGTGAGAGTTGAACTACTTGCAACCGGGACTGCTGTGCCATCGTCGTAGGGGAATATACCTGCAAGCCTGGCTGCCTCCAATGCAAGGCGGCCATGCATCTCCTCTGACCACGGCACCTGAGATGCTACGAGATCGAGCACGTCTTGCTCTGTAACTGCCGTGTGTGAATGTCCCTGGACACTGCTGGATACGTCGGGCAACTGCACGTCCTCCGAGCTGTCATCACTGAATGCCTGCGAGTGTGTACCAGCCGCAGTGCCTTGCTGCTCCCCTCGCCGCCGCAGGCGGCACTTCCGAGTAAAGTGATTGCATCGAAATTGCAAAGAGCTAGCAAAAAGGTACTGTCTCCCAGCGCGGCGGTATTGCTGACGTTAATCAAAGTCTCGAGGGTATCTCGGATTCCTTAAGTATGCTGTTCTCTCCGTCTGTCTCCGATCCTCGTCTTGCGATCGCCAGTCGTGATCGAGCCCATCTAACGTGACGCTCATTCCACCAGCACACGGCAAATTCCTTTTCCGCATCACCGACGTTATTTATGATCTCCTGGAACAGGGCCTCTAGGAGTTCATCGCGCTTAGTACCATCGGTCCCTTCGATGATGCCATCCACTACGAGCAGGGCGCGCGACAGCAGAGCCAAAGGCAGAGATGACACGCTGGACACAAGTGCTAGATGCAATCGGTGCACCCTATCTCCGTCAAACGCGGGCGAAGATTCCTTGCACGCTGTTAACACCGATTTGATGCAAAACCAGGCGAGTGCAGGGTCGCCAGATGCCGAGGCACTCTTGACTAGTGCAGCAAAGGCGAGGCATAACTGCGTGGTGTTTAGCTTGTCTTCCGCTGAATTCTGTGCAGAGAATTTGGCAGAGCTCCACAAATCAATGGTAGATTCTCTTACCTCAATAAGGCACCGCGCATAAAATGGGACCATGGTCGCAGTGGGCACAGCACGCGCGGAGCCATGGGGTGGCGTATAATCGGCAACCTGAGTATGACAGTGAGAAAATATCGCTAACACCACACTATGCGCGGCTTCGAATACGTCGCGGTGATGCGCATCATCCAAATGTCTGACAAAAAAGCTGATTAGCATACGAGGTTGCGAACATGATATTCGCCATCTTACGGTGAACAGAAGGGTAAGACATAGGTTTCGATGGTTGATGCGGTAAGGACGGGTATGAGCTGTTCAATGGCGGACAATACGAATGCTTTCTTCGCCTTCTGGGTGGGATGGGATAGGTCATATCCATTAGACCACAACTCTTCGCATAGCTGTTGCACGAGGTGCTCGCTGTCGGCTTTGTGCCCCGCCAAAATGTCAAGCGCAAGATAGAAAGCCCGCTTCAGTTCGGGGAATGCGCTGTGTCCGGCACCCCCAAATTTCTCGATCACGAATGCAAGGTGGTAGAGACTCCGCAGCGCGGCGAGAGCAAGCGACGGTACGCTATGTCCAATTTCGGGAGGAACATCGACTACAGCTGAGAGACCGGCTTCGGTGACCATAATCGTCGAGAAAAGTAGAGTCTTGAGGATAGTCCAGATGGACTCGGTCAGTGTCCGTGTTTCAGGGGCTGCCAGGGTGGGTAGTGAGAGTGGGGTGTAAAACGAGGGAGGAACTGAAAGTCGTACCTATTGATTCGTCGATCGCGTCCGCCAGGCCGCTAGCCAACCAGCCTGATTCCACGTTCTGAGACATGGACTCCAAGCAAAAGAGTGTCTCTTGAACATGCGGCAGGGCAAGTTTAGGTCGATGATCCACGAACAAGGATATACTCCTCGAGCATAACCTGGATAACGAACCCACATGAGACATTGCCGGCGACGAAGATATTTTGTGCACGTCTCGGAAGGCAGGAGCTCCTTGCTGGTGGCATCGTATAAGTTGAGGACGCCGGTAGAGTGAGCGCACAAAGGGGGCCTTACTCTGACATGAATTTTATACTCGGGATGATGCTCCATGGATGATTTGAAGGAGAGAAACATCCCAGACATGAACGACTTGTTGATCGTATGGACCAACAAGGCCAACGTCTGCTGTGGGAAGGTCAGCCGTACATCCACTACTGTAGGCCAATGTGCTCACTTGCAAAGGTAAAGCAACAAACGTCTCCGGCGGGACGGTCAGAAGTGCTTCGGCAGACGTTATCAACGACAACGTAAGAGCATCTTCCTCTGGGCTGGGTTCAAAGACATGGATTTCGAAAGCATCAACGGGCATCCGTACCTCCGGCTTCCGTTTCAGGATGGAATTCCTTTCTCCATGAGTCTGAAGAAGTGAAGAGATCGATGACATCCACAAAAGCGAGGACAATCTCAACTTGGACCGAACTCTCCACGTCGCGCTGTTTGGATGGCAAGCGCTTTAGAATGTCCTCGACTCCCAATAGCAACCCGCTGCAACAAGCTAGCCGCGTGATGGCATGACCGCCTTCCAGACCTCTCAGTATTGCCCCTAGCCAAGCGCTCAGCTGTGTGTTCAGACTAGGCAGAAACACGCTGGTAGGCGCGTCCTTCAACAGATGAAGTTTGGTATGAACCGCATGTCGGAAGGATGTTTTGAGGGCATCGAGCTTGGTGAGCGAAAACGGCCGGAACAGCGGACTGCCGACAATGGTGGCCGCTAACGGAGTCGGCGCTGGTGACAGTCGTGCGAGGCAGTGAACAATGAGACCCTGGAGGGTCGACAGAGGCAGGGCGGGTGCCGATGCCCTGTGCAATGAGCTTAGCAGCACGGAATATCCCCGTTCAGACGCTGACATGGCCCGTGAGTTGGCTGCACCGGGTAAACACTACAGAGCGGGTCTCCAAGGTATATTATTTACCATTAGACGGTGCCGTGTCTGCATTTCAAATACGCACATCCTATCCTCAGCTCAGGCGAGTCATGTTTCATTCGACTGCCCAACTATAAAATCTGTCCTGTACGTCGTCTTCGTTGTACTGTTCTTTAATACATCCGACAGTATGAGTAGGTCCTGCATAGTGATGATTACTGAGACCCAGTCAAAACTTTGCATTGCAGTTTTACGTTGAGATGCATACCATGTGCGACGTCAATGTAGTGTTACACTCTGCAATGGCAATGTATTAGTGAGAGCAACATGCAGCCCTCACCAGCACCCCGTGCACTTAACGCGGGACTGACTTTCAACTCGCCAAGTACCACAGATGAAATTATGGCATTTTGTTGGTCGGCGGCACATGCTCCGTTATACTCGATCCGCACGCTACATTCATAACTGCTTGTCATAGAAACACTACATCATACTCAATCTGCGGGCGTGATTCGTGTCCACCATGTCATTGTCAGCTGCTGTTCTTTCTCTTCAAGCTGGCGAGGTATTTACTCCTGTTAATACCTGAGTTACCTTTTGTAGCGTAGTCAGCTAATTTTATCCCATCCCATCACAACTGTCCCCCTCACACAGTTGCTCACAACCAGATTGGCTGGCTTGTGTCGAATAGCGAACAGAGAATGAGGAAGAAATTTCGGAACTCTTCTTTCCCTTCTACTGAGCTGAAAGGGCTGCCACACTCTGTGCCTGCGGAGGCTCTTCCCATTTCACCCTCTGCCAAATCTGATGCCATGATTAAGCAGCCTGCCTCTCCTTCACCCATCCATTCAAACAATTTACTACATCAAGGTAAGGACATGAAATATATGACTATGGTTCTCTGTAATTGATCTCATTCATCAAGCACAATGCAAGGAAATTGTGCAGGTTATTTTCAGCATTGAACAAGAATACTTAGTGGTAAGCTGCAATGACTCTACAGATTTCAAGGGTTTAAAGTGTATTTGAGTGCAGTACAAAGGGATATCTATGAGTGATTACATGTACATCATGAATCACTTAGAAAATGCTGGGTATTGGAAAATGTGGAACAGGTGCATTGCTTCTTATCACCATCACCAGTAGCCATGACTGACCTTGAATTATTATATGAACTTTAGGTTGTCCTATTTCCCAAACCATCAATGTCTCATGGTTTCAGCACCCTCTGCCATTCATGAGTCCATCTTACATGCTATCATGGCATGTCTCATTATCATCCTGGGGAGTATCCCAGTTCCCAAAACCATGCTGCAGTGGCTTTCCAAACTATGCCAGCTGAGTCAATCATGGAACAATCAGTGGTTGCGGTCCCAAACTTGGCTGTCATGATGTGTACCAGGGGCGTGGCAGGAGAGCCACTTTGGCTGATGGAGTGTGCCTTTTCACAAAGTGATTGCAATGCCATGCGAAAGTTGAATGCTTACATCCAAGATATTCCTAGCCTCCTGGTTGTTGGCAAGCTTCTGATCAAGCAAGCTCAATGGTACTGCAGTCCAGGGTCAAATGGCTCCATCACTCCCCACCTTCAGTCATCTACTTTGATGACACAGAAGGAATGGACTGCAGATCATAGGCCCAATGAACTTGACTGGGTCATTGTCGATGGACACCAGTGGTTTACCCTGTTGTCGGTGGAAATCCATGTCTGGACATGACAACATGGCATGTCCAGGATCAATCTAGGTCATATGGATGGTGATGGATATGCTTATGGGGTATGTGATCTTACATTGTGTGCATGTATGATAACTGACCATTGCTCATTCTTGCCCACCAGATGCTTTACCCCACCTTTGCTCTTGGAGATGTCAACTGTGCTTTCCATCGCAGCCTCGAACTTCTCAAGCAAGAGGCTCTCCTTGAGCTGAAGACTGTTAATACAAGTCAAGAATTGTTTGATGGCATGGCAGTGTGGTCACCTCCTTCCTGTCCTCTGAATCCCATGTTGTTGGCAGTTTCACTTTCCTATGGTGCTTGGATGACAGCATACAGATGATACAAGAATTGGCACTCCAATTTGCAGAAGAAACCATACAGTAACATGACACAAGGATGCTCTCGAACTTCTCGTCGCTGCACCACTAGTGTAAGTACCTCCCCCCATTTAATTACTTTGAGTTGACTTTTTGGCAGCCTGTTGAAAATGAATCTGATTCCTGATCTTACATGTATGCAATCCCTACTTCCATCTCTGAATTGTAGTTGTACCCCAATCCCCAGCAATTGTATCACCTACATATTGTAGATTTGCAAGTGGTGATTTTCCGTAAATGCACAGACTGCCTCAAAACTTCTGCTAAAAAAAAGTTTGTGCACATTGAAAAAAAGAAGTACATAATCCGAAAAAAAAGTGCAGGATATACCAAAAAAAAATTGCACACCAAAAAAAAAGTGTGAGGCATGAAAAAAAACAGTGCAAAATAATGTTACAGATGCAGCACCATATGCTGGTGACACATCAGATTTTGAGAGATTTAGGGTAGCTTTTAATGTGAAACAAAACAGAAAGATTGCACATAAAATTTAGTTTCACATTTGGGAGGTGTCGATTCTTTAAATCTAGATGATCTTCAAAATGTGGGTGGAAACTTTAAGTATACACAGGCGTGCTGTTGTGACCAAAATGTTGAGTTTGTCTTCAAGTTTTGTGACTATCTCAATTTAGGATGAAACTTCAAGTTTCGTGTTCACATATCAGCATCCACAATATTTCCCATTTAGCTGGTAGCGATGTGGTGGCCTAAACTTAATATATCGGCAAACAATAAAGCACGCTCCCATTTTTGAAGTTGAAGCCATAATTTAAATGTGCAACGAAACTTCAAATATCGTGTGTGTCTTAAACTCGTCCCCTGCCCATCTCATGACTGTTGCCCGATGATCGCCCACTCAAGCTCTGCTCATTGCCCATGATCGGAGGGCCCACCCAACGATCCACCCCGTTCATTGCACGAAGGTGACGAAGCTGGGTTCACCACTTACTGTTGGTATCGTGAAGTAGATACCGGCATCTCGTACAATGAACTCCAAGGTAGCTGAATATTCCATACTGTAGTAGACTATTCTAGAATAATGTTCTCACACAGTATAAATACCCGAGCCTATAGGGCGAGGGAAGTAATCAATTATCTTATCAATCATTCTCATGATCGAGCCTATACTCTACAGGTTATGAGCCCCGGCTCGTTGCTATAAACAAATCCTCTATCAAATTATTGCTATTATCGCTATCTAAATAAATAAAAAAAACTCGCGTCACTATGTCGGGAGTCGCCAAAGACTTTGTCAATGTAACAACAAACACAAACAATGCCAATGGAGCTGGTAGTAGGGTATGAAACCTTGGTGCTATCTCCTCATACAAAGTAGATACACTTAAAGACAATAATTGGCACGCATGGAGAATTCGAATGCAGAAATTCTTATGCCTGCACAAGGTCTTTAAGTATGCTGAGGGGAGCTACCCAAAGCCAGAGGAGGACTTGAGCAACAGTGCCGAGATTGTGGCATGGGAAGAAGAAGATCTTATCGCGCAAACCCTCATATTAACAAATATAGATGACCAACAGATGGACCACATCATGCATGCCGAGACAGTGGCACAGATGTGGGAAAATCTTAAAATGGCTCATCAGACACGCAGCGTTCAAACCGCTCTCATTGCAGAGAGAGAGTTATTGAATGCCAAATGTCCAGAGGGTGATAACGTCACGGCGCATATTAATAAACTCAAAAGGATGCGGAACGACCTGTCAGCCATGGGGAAACCAGTCCCGGATGACGAGTTCAAAGACATTCTATTATTAAATATGCTGGAGTCTTGGATGATGTTTACCACATCATACATGGCAGGCCGGATAGCCAGGAAAGGAGTGGACTCAGTAACTGTCAAAGAACTTATGGCGGTACTGGTAGATGAATTCAAGTGCAGACAAGGTACACCGCAAGAACAAATGTTATTTACTCAGAAGAAAGTAAATAACAAACAGAAAGAGCCTACAAAATCCTGCAGTATCTGTGGATGCGATAACCACACTACTGACAAGTGCTGTCATAAGGGGAAACCCAAATGTGGCTACTGTCAAAAGTTAGGTCACACGGAAGACGACTGCTGGAAAAAGCATGGCAGGTCGCCTAAAAAGGCTAAACCCAGGCAGGCTAATTTTGCCTCGATCACAGAACTGCCTACGTGTGATACACAAGATGACGAGTAGGTATTACACGCAGATGGGAAATGGACATCTGACAGTAGTAATACTAGTACATATGACGCATTCAATGTATCGTATGAAGGAATAGATGAGCGCATTGAATGGTACACGTGGGTAGCTGACTCAGGGAGTACGGCACACATAGCAAAAGATAAGATAATGTTTAGGGAGATGGTCCCTATACAAAAAGTGATCCGGGGTATCGGAGATCAGACAATTACAGTGTACGGAGTCGGGACAGTCGTGCTACAGGCATGTATAGGTAACAAGACTTCCGTAATTACCTTGCGGAACGTATTGTACACCCCCGATGCTGTACATAACTTAATTTCATTAATGCGCCTCGATAAGGAGGGCGGCTCCTCTGTTTCCGGGGGAGGACAAATGAAATTATATGATCAAAACAAAAATCTGTTTGCTGTAGCTAACATACATGACGGGATATATGAACTATGCATCTGCAGGCATGAACTTGCAGAGCGCACATACCAGGCACGTACCTGGGACGATTGGCACTGGCGTTTCAGGCACATTGGAGTCAAAGGACTCCAGTGCCTTCAACATGACTGGTTGGTGGATGGACTTGACATGGTGCTGTCGCCAATTATCGATTGCCCCACATGTATAGAGGCAAAGCAAACTAGATTACCTTTTCCAGATAAGTCGGCGCCGAGAACAACACAACCGGGTGAGATGATCCACACCGATGTGTGGGGTCCAGCACGAACAGAAGCCCTAAACGGGCGAGCACGCTGGTATATGTCCCTAATCGATGATGCATCACATTATTGCGAAGTCCGATTTATGGCTAGTAAAGGGGAGGCATCAAGCAAACTGAAAGAATATCTTACTTACCTCGAACGCCAACTGGAACGGCGGATGAAGGTGGTGCGCACCGACAATGGAAAAGAATATGTTAATAATGAATTGCTTACCTGGTGTCGCGAGACAGGTGTTGACCTCCAAGTCACTGCACCTTACTCACCAGCACAGAACGGTATCACTGAACGTTTTAATTGCACATTGGGTGAACTTGCTCATGCCATGAGGATTGCAGGAAACGCTCCTGCATTCCTCTGGCCCGAGGCAATCACCCATGTGGCGTATGTTTGGAACTGATCCCATACCCGGGCATTGGAAGGGGCAATGCCCTATGAACGGTGGACGGGACACTGTCCTGACGTGTTGCACTTCCAAGAGTTCGGGTGTCCTGTGTGGATTATGAACGAGAGCGTCAGTATCAATAGACTTGATGCCCGATCCACCAAACTCACCTTCATGGGTTTCGTGGATGGTCCTCGTGCTGTCCAATTCTACGACGCCTGCACCAGATCCATCAAAATGTCGCATAATTTTCGTTTCCTGAAAGGTCCAGTCAGTACAACGAGCACTCCACTCACCTTGTCAGATGGTATGCCACGCGAGGGGGAGCCAGAGCCCGGGAACGTGGCTGACGAGGACGTGCAGGATACCGAAAATAATAGAGACGAAGCTAAAAGAGATCAAGAGCACATCAGTAAACGAAAACAGACAACAAAGGAACAGGATACTCACCAGAGAAAAAGCAAAAGGCCCAAGGTAGTGAAGGACTACCAGGCGCTCAACGATCCTATGCCAGAGTTGTCAGATAGCGAAGGCAACGACTTAGTGGGGTTATCCCGAGACCCCGACAAGGGAGAACTCGAGGAAAGCCCTGCAGAGTGGTCAGTGTTAGTGTATGCAGCACTAAATGAAAGTAGTACCTTACCTGACAACCCGAGATCGCTGAAGGAGGTGCGCGACTCACCCGAATGGACGGAGTGGGAAAAAGCTGTCAAAACAGAAATAGATCAGCTACACTGAATGGGGACATGGGAACTGACAGACTTACCAAAGGGTAGGACGCCAGTATCCAACAAATGGGTTCTCGTTTGGAAATACAATAAAGAAGGGAGATTAGAAAAGTATAAGGCGCACTGTGGGACACTACTTCTGGGGAAGAGTGTATGGGGAAAACAGAGGGGGGCTGAAGGAACTAATTCCTAGGTCCATCCCAAGGGGTGCTGAGCAGGGAAAGGGATGTGCAAAAAGTGAAAGAGAATTGGTGGGGGAAAATTCCGTAGGAATAGGTTGTTAATGCTAGAACAGGCCGTGGGCTTGTAGGCATGGGACTCTGTATGTGATTTTTCCAATTTCAAAGAAATGGGTAGACTCGATGATGATGCTGGAGACACGGGGAAAACTCAAAGGGCTCGACGCTAGGGACTCCCAGACTCCTCAATTACTCAGAAAATGACTCTAAAAGGTGGATTTTTTATTCCGACGCTTGGCCAGAATACTTATGGTGTACAGGAAGCGACTACAGGTATGGAAAATTTTTAGAAGGAGCGACGAATGGAAAAAGGGATGACACCTGTCAAACGTACAGTATGTACAACCCTGCATGTGCGAGTAAGTATGGACTGCACAGACGAACCACATAAGGACAAGAAGGGAAATCGTAGCAGTACCAAAATCGACAAACTGGAATAAATGAACGATGGAAAAACCTCTCTCATGCATGCAGCTTGGGACCTCGGAGGTGGAGCGGATCATGGAGGAAGCAGTAGCGGTGGCTGTGCAGTGACTACAGTGGTGGTGACACGACAGGTGATGGGCGCTTGGAACCTGTACAGGGTTGGAGTGTGGCGCATTGTGACTGGCTGAACTGGACCAAGGCCTAGACCCTTAGCTCGAGTCTGTATGATCGGCTTCGGAATTTCAGGGAGAAGACAGCGAGGCGATCAGGGAGTCGGCGTGATGTGGAGCAGGTGACGAAATTCCTGTATGGGATTCTTTGAATGCAAGGATGGGCGGGAAGGCACGAGGCAAGACCAGAGAAATGCCAAGCTCGAGCAGGAATGGCTGTGAGTAGAGACGTAGTGCGTGGAATGTTACTTGTACGCTCAGAGAATTCCTATTCTCTACACCTCCCAGGGTCTTCGAACGCTGACTGTCCTCGGTCAGGAGACACGTGTACAAGAAGCCGCTGCGGCGATAAGGAGAATTCATGTGCAAGGTAAACACGTGCCCAGAAGCAGACAACGCATGTTGGAAATTCCAGAGGTAAGTGGCGCATGCTGTGGAGAATTCCATTGATAAAGCTCACTCGAAAGCATCCTCAACAAGTCCCATCGTTTCTGACCCCCCACACGACCTGCTCTCTGCTCGAAAAAAACAACAGCATGTCTCAGCCCACCGTACCAGTCCTTGGTTGCGACTACGCCAAGGTCGGGGTCCCCGTCATGTGGAACAACAAGATGTCGGCGATACAAGACCTGTTAAATGCCGTCCCCTCAGAGGGCGATGACCCCATGGACTCGTATAGGTGGCTAGACAGGTATGACCAGCTGCACGTACATCTCCATTGTTCGCTCTTTTTCCACGCTAAAACTCTGTAGTACGAGTCTGAGAGTATCCGCAAGTATGCACAGGGGATGCGTGTCGCCGTCCCTGAGCTCCCCGAGGCCCTCGAAGTCACAATGGCGGCCGCTGACCTGGCCATCACGAAACTCCAGTCGCTCCATTGAGAGCACAAACCTCAGAGGACGGCGCCCAGGATTTTCATGGTTCCCCCTGGTGCCTGGGTCCCGAGCAATGTGGAGGGGTATGGCAACAGGCCGAAGCGGGCATGAAGACAGACGGAGAGGGCGGCGGTGAGTGGCAATAAGGGAAAACAGAAGGTGCGCCTGCACCGGAACTTTCCTGCGTCTTGAACTGACCTCGCCTTCCGTCAGATGACCCAGGACGACGATGGCGATGACGGCGCTGATGACCATGAAGATGATATGCAAGGCAGCGGCGATGACAGCAACGACAGGGTGCTGGAAGACCTCGACGGGCCGTGCCAGGAGTGCAGTAGGGAGGGTAGGGCCGCCAGTTGTGAAGGGGAACCCCAGCAGGCGTGCTTGTGGTGTAGGCACCTGAAATGCAAGTGCTCTCATGCAGCGGGGAAGGTAGGCTGAAAGGTGAGTATTTGCATTATGGTCAGTTAGGTCCCGGAATAATGAAAACACACAGCGCAAGAACCCCATAGCTCCCCAGGCGGCTGCCTTGTCGTTGAACAAATGCGCCAAGCTGACGCCCCCAGCTGCCAGCTCATCCTCAAGTCTCCCTCCCATCAAAGTGACCCTGTGGCTCCCATGCGAGGTGATCGACCAAGCCCTACACTGCAAGCATTTCACAATTTGTCTTGAGAAAACATGCTGAAAAAATTGAAGAAAGAGATACTCTTTTTTGACACATGTTTTCAAAGAGAAAAGGCAATAATAACACTTTGTTTTCTTTGCATGATTTACTAAAAAACATTGATTGATGCTAATACCCATTAGTGAAGAACCTAATGGGCATTGCCATTAATTCATGTTTTTTGGCAGAAAAGTCAAAGAAAACATTACATTATATTCACCTTTTTTCTTTGAAAACAGCTGAAATAAAAGAGTATCTCTTTTTTCAATTTTTTCAGCATATTTTGGGATGAAAAATTTATGAAATGCTTGCAGTGCTACGTCATGGTCCAACACTGGAGTTTTCGACCTCCCCATTGACAGCACCTGCGCCCTCTCCCACCGTTCCCTCGCCAGAACTCCCCATCGCCTCTCAACTCCGACTCTTCCTCGGCTCTATGACCCTGTCGTCAGTTCGTTATCCCGATCATGCCCTCACGCCTGCCAACTTTTCTCCCCTGGCCGGTGTTGACGAGCTTCAAGAGCTGTTCAAAGGGGGCTTCTTGGCAACGGCGACCAGACTGTTGCAAGACGAGGAAATGCCAGTCATACCCGAAGAAATTCCCATAGCGAAAGAAGAGTCACCCATCGAGATCGTACCTCAAGAAACTCTGGGAAGAACGAGCCCGAGTCCCTCCCCATTGCGTGGCCCCTCCTCTTCTCCTACTAGGACGATGCCATGGCTGCATGCCTTGGACGAGTGGATCGAGCGGTTGGAGGAGATCGTTGAAATGAACGAGATCGAGGTCGCAGGAATGCACGAGGACCTTGCCAGAGTTACGGCGCGGGTCTCGAGGTTCAGGAACACGGTGCTGGAGCAATGTTGCCAGCTGAGGGAGATTCGAGAACTCTGGAAGGAGCTGCCGATCTGAGGGGGTGTGAGGACGCTTGTAAATATTACCTAGTGTACAGTCCTTGTGTTTAGCTAATGTCACCCTGTGGTCGGAAACAGGCTTCTCGGGCTCGAAAACATGACATAAGTACGCGCAAACAGTATGAACGGAATTTTTTTTTTTTTTTTTTTGACTCTAAAAAAACCCTTTGTACGTTGTAGGGAAAGTATCCTCCCTACCAGGATATTTCATTTATTTCATTGTTTTTACTTACTGATTTGTTTTCTTTTATCTTTTTCTTGTCTTTTTACTTAGTGTTTGCACGCGTTGTGGCTTATGTAAGCCCGCGCGAGTACTTCGAGTGTACTGTACATACTTAGAATAATAACAGACGTGCTACCCCAGATGAGAAGCCAGAAATAAGACGAAACAGACTTGGAATTTTAGTTCTCCCTCCCCAGACACTCAGTAGATGTTATCTTGGGTTTTATTTGGATTTCAGGGCGTGTTTTTAGTCTTTTCTGCTTACTCCTTGACTCTACACCAGGCAACTCAAGCCTCCTGGGTTGAATTCACACCCCTCTTCCCCCACTAGGAGACTTTGGCCTATATCCCAAGGTCCTTTCAAATCAATCTCTACAACATTGACAGGAACGAACTGTAACTAAACCAGCATTAATTGAGAGGAAAAGTAAAGTAAAGAAAAGACAAGAAAGGAACAGTAACAGAAAAGAGAGAAGGAAGTACGAGTGGTGGTTACTCATCTAGCTCATCCTCTGGCATGCTGGCTAGGTCTGGCTGGGAAGGACTCGTCTTCAAGGCGATCGAGATCAGCGTGAGGTCCATTGACGAGATGTGTAACCTCGACATGGGAACGGTTTTGGGGGTGGTACGGGAAAAGACGAAACGCGGCGTAGCAGAACCTTGATACTGCGCCATCCAGCTCAGAGAGGAGGTAGGACCCTCCTTTAGTATGACAAATGACGACCATAGGTCCTAGGTAACGTGGTTTAGTTTTCCGGTCGAGCTCTTTTTCGATTCTAGAATTCCGGACGAGTACCATTGATCCCGGCTTGAAGTTGAAGTCGTGGATAGTATGCTTAAAACGGGCAACGAAGTCTTTGACTGACGCATACTGGGATTTTAGGACGAGTTCGTGGATATGTGCGAGGTTGTCCGGGCGTTTTTGCAACTGACGGGTGCGGTTAGCAATGAGCTCTGTGGTTGAATACAACCCCGCCTCGAACGGTGCTAAGAACGTCGCCTCTGATATGTCAAAGGGGAGTCTAGGATGAACACCGTGAGCCATGTAATAGGGAGAAAACCCTGTAGCCTTGTGCATGGTAACTTGCTCTGCCCAAAACACTGAGGGGGCAGCCTCTGACCATCTCAACACTTCTCCCTCGCAACTTTTTACCAGCGCCTCCCTGACATCAAAGTGCCAGTGCTTGACTATCCCGTTCGCCTGTGAGTTATAAGGTGAGATGTGGATGTGGTTAATGCCATAGGTTTCTGCCAACCAGGAGAGGGCCAGGACGTAGGGACCTCCATTGTCGGTGACAATTTCGGTAACAGCACCCCATCAGCACAGAACCTGCTCGAAGATAAACCTCCCTATGGATTTCCCAGTTTCAGCTCGAAGCATCGCCCACTCAGGGTAACCTGTTAGGGAACAACGAGCTTGGGTGACATAGCAGTAACCATTTGACCTCGGCATTACAAACGTTGTAAAGATTGATTTGAAAGGACCTTGGGATATAGGCCAAAGTCTCCTAGTGGGGGGAAGAGTGGTGAATTCGTCCCTGGAGGCTGGTGTTGCCTGGTGGAGGGTCAAAGAGTACAGGGAAAAGACCTAAAACGCGCCCAGAAACCCAAATAAAAGCTGTGATAACGTCTAGGGACTGTCTGGGGATGGAGAATTAATATTCCGAGTCTTATTTCGTCTTATTTCCGGCTTCTCGTCTGGGGTAGCTCGTCTGTTATTGTGACGGAAAGGGAAGTTTTCGGCCACACGGTAGTCGATTCTCGGCAGAGTGAGGCTTAGAGGGCTCGCGATAGAACTGTCCAAGGTCTCTGTTTGAGAACAACTGAGGAAAATACATCGAGTGCTAAGGGTTTATATACGTTCAGAGTGCGGCGGGAGACAAACGAGTAACTAAAAAGAGAAAACAAAGAGAAAGAAAGAAACATTGACAGGAGAGTAGACTAAGTAAATTCCGAGGCGAAGTGAAGAGGTATAATCCGAGGCGTTACGAGCCACGATTCGTTACAGTTATTATTCTAAGTATGTACAGTATGCTCGAAGTACTCGCGCGGGCTTACATAAGCCACAACGCGTGCAAACACTAAGTAAAAAAAACAAGAAAAGGTAAAAGAAAACAAATCAGTAAGTAAAAACAATGAAATAAATGAAATATCCTGGTAGGGAGGATACTTTCCCTACAACGTATCGATGTACGCCTTATGAAACAGGGGCTCGGGAATGGCGATGACTGGGGGGATATGGACCCAGTCTAGGTGACGAACCTGACATTCATGGCATGTTCGGATGAACCAACGAACATCTTGTTCGAGCATAGGCCACCAGAAACGGGTCAGTAAACGCATATGGGTGGAGAATATTCCCTTGTGACCGAGCTCATCATGGGCCTGCTGGATAACCTCTAGATGCTTGTGGGGTCAGATAACTAGTTGGTGGTGGCCTTGCAGCTCCTTCCTCCACAGTTCTCCCCCCCTTATGAAATACCTTAGGGCCACATGCACCAGGCTCTCTAGTTCTGCCTCTGTCATCCTTTCTGGGGTCTTCTTCGTCTCCAGGAGCTCCTTCACCTCTTCCAACCTCTTTTCCCTCTGCTTCGCTCGGTCAGATCATGGAATTTCCATTTCCAGAATAGCGTTTGCCTTATCCGTTGTGAGGAAGACACCGATATCTCGAGGCATGGTTCGAGATGAGCTTAAAACTGATGGCGGAATTTCTGAAGGGGCTTGTAGTGGTTGAGCAGGTACCTCCTTGCGGTTCTCGAGCTTGACAGTGAAAGCTCCACACTCGTCTACCCAATCCTCATAGCCCTCTTCATCTACCCCTGGGCCTTTGGTCTTCTTGACAGTCTGTCTGGGGCTGCATGCTTGGGTGCTGGAACATGCACCAGTTTGAAATCGAATAGTAATATTCTGGCGATCCAGCGATTGATAGTAGCATTGGGCTGTAAATCAGGGTTGTTAATCATCCCTTTAATATACCATGCGTCGACCTCGATGACTAAGTTCTGGACCCCGAATATGTAAAGCCTGACGTCGTGTAGGGCTCGAAAGAGGCCAAAAAGCTCGAGCTTAGCCTGGCTATATCGTTTTTCCCTGTCGTTGAGACTTATTGAACCGAAACGGGCTGGGTAACGTTTTCCATCTTCCCCTTCTTGCATGAGAATATACCTGATGGTGATGTTAGAAGTGTCAATGGCAAGAATAACAGATCTGCCAGAGGTATAGTCAATCGTACGAAGCGCAGGGGATGAGACAATAGCTCGGCAGAGGTAGTCCATAGCCTCTCGATGCTCGTCATGGAATTTGAAGGGGACGTCCTTCTTTGTGAGCTCGACGAGGGGATGGGCGTGCTTGGCGAAGTTTTTAATGAATATGTGGCAGTACAAGCATAGTCCTAAGAAGCTGCAAACTTCAGTAATGTTAGCACAGTAAGGCCAGTCCTGGATTTTCTGGACCTTCGTTTCGTCAGGAACTCTACCCTCGTATGACACCATATGCCCAATGACTATGATCGATGGTGCTGCAATAACACACTTCTTGGCAGAGACGGTTGCCCCGGCGTTTCGAAGGCGGTGGAGGACTCAGTTGACGTTCTGTAGGTGCTCCCAGACGAAACGCCGTATACTGGGATTTTCAGGGATCGTTTGGAAGGTGCCATCAGGATTCTCATAGCGGACTTTGGGGCCCTTGATAGGGCAGTCGTCTATGAATGGAATGGTTACTTCCGGGATTTCGTCCTTCAGGATCCAGCACACGTCCCCATGGAATACTTGGACCACGTTTGTATACCCCATCGGTAGTTTGGTAAGCCGAAGCGTGCCTATGGGTGTCTGGAATGTGGTCAGGTCTCTGTAGTCATTGTGTATAGTATGGTGGTCATAGCCGACCATCAGATCTAAAATCCTGTAGATGGAGTGGCAGGCGAACGCCTCAGCGATAGAGTCAATGAAAGGGGGAACGGCAGAGTCCTGAATGGACACGATGTTTAGTGGTTGTAGGTTGTGGACAAGTCGCAAAGATTTCCCATCTTTCTTGACGACGCAGAACCATTTGGAGCGATAAGACGAGGTGGAGGGTTCGTAAACACCGGCGGCGATCTTCTCTTTGATGATGTTAACGACATCGCGAAAGATAGCGGGGGGTATAGGGATATTCCGCTCGACCCATGGTTTGTGCGTCAGGGTAGGAATCTTCAGGGGCGGGAATACATCTTCACGAAATGTACCCCTCTCCGAGGCATCCCAGGGGAAGGCCATTTCGTGGGTACGAACGAGCCAGCAGACCAAAGCCAACTCTTCTGGCCACAGGATCCTCACTGGGTCTAAATCCAGCTCGTCTGAGCATTCTTGGGTGAAATGGGTACCTGGAACAAAGGGTGGGGGAGAGAACGGAAGTACAGGAAGGGATGCTAGAGGGTTCTCGACCTCCCGACGCTCTACCCAGAATTCCACAGGCATGGACGTCAGGACCGGCCTGACCTTCTTTGCTACAGGCTTGTACTTTAAAATGTGACAAACAGGGTCAAACTGGTATGTAGATCGTAAGGCAGAAACTGTCAGTGGAGAAATCGTTGTACTCATTGAATATAAGAACTGGTCACCGCGTGGAATGAAACTGGAGTCGAAAGGCTCCACAGACGGAACGCTTTTGCTCTTGACATTGTATAGTAATGTAGAAGCAGGACAATCCTGCGAGTCTGTAGGAACAGGTGAGGTGTAATGGGAAATTCTGACGGGGAATCTGATACATAAAGGGAACATATGGAGAAAACCTCATTGTGGTCTCCTCGCAACTTCGGCAAATCCTTGACCGATACTAAAAACCCTGTTCTGTCCTATCCATCCGACAGCGTAGTTCTCTTCTTGCATAGAACTCTTCTTCGTCTTCTGAATTAACGAAGCGAGGTAAGAGTTGTAGCTGGTTACGAGGACAAGTAGGAATCAGTATTTGTCTTCCGGAATTCAGGTCGCGTATCTCAAGAGACTGTTCGCCGTCAGGGAAGTCGCGTATGATGCTGCTGAGAAGACAGAAGAATGGACGGCCCAGGAGAAGGTCGAAAGGTGCACGGTTGACAACCTGGATTTGGAGGTGTGCCTCGATGGTACCTATATGCAGGGACACATTCTCAATGACCCCGAGCGTGCTTTCCTTCGACTGGTCAGCGGCCCCGAGTGTCATACACATATCAGAACGAAGGGGAGCTCCCAATGCCTCCCACAGCTCACGTCGCAAGGCGACCACCTGACACCCGCTATCGAGGATGCATTCAACATGGAGTTTGTCCATCAGTACTCCGTCTACTGCCCTCAAGGGAGCCATCGCCAACCCTACACACTTCCCTTCAGTGTCCTTTACTAGATACTGCTCGTAGGTCGCCCATGTCGAAGACGCAGAGGTTTCCGAGGCAGCCTCTAAGCTTCCTATAGTGATTTTCTTCGTCATTGCGAGTTCCTTGACTTGTTTGCGAATCTCCGGACTAACGGCTAGGAGATCCTCAGCGGTGATTTCTATTTTGGCGCCAAGGACCTGCCGAACGAGACGCTTGGTGGCAGCTACCTCATCGAACCCACTTTGGTAACGGAATTGTGGGGTGGGCTGGGCTTGTGCCCTCGACTTTCCCGAGTCTGCAGAGTTGGTCCTCTCCGGCATTTTCTCCACCTGCGATCTCTCTACCGTTGAAGGGAATTAGGATGAAGGTGGGAGGAGACTAGGAGAGTCTCCTGTTGGTGATGGTGGGGTCAGTTCGACCCAAGAGGTTCTGGTGCTATGAAACACGCCCTGTGAGCGAGGAGATGGGGAGAAAACAAATGAAAACTGCTTTCGAGACTCTGTAGGATTCGAGAGATAACGTCTAAAGAATGTCCGAGGCTGGATAAATATTCCGCCGGACTTCGTCTTTCGTCTTTCTGCGTCTCTGGTATTTCGTCTCTTATTTCGATGATGTACTGTAGTGTAACTACAAAGACTTGACTCACATGTGGCTTACACAAGCCACAATGCGGCCAAACACAAAGTCAAAAACACTAAATAAAAATATAGTAACAATAAAAATCAAAACTGCTAGTAAAAGAAAGAAAATATACTGAATCCTCCAGTAGGGAGATTATTTTCCCTACACCGTGCCCGAAGAATTCGAGCCAGGGCTCGCTGAAGGCCTAACTGGGGCGGGGGTACTCATTGGAGTGGGGTTGCTGCATGGGCGTCGACCGGGAATTTCCACACCATCGAAACGTATGGTCTTCTTCTTCTTAATCGCGTTCTTTAATTCCTCGACCTGGGTGTAAGCCCTTGCTAAAGCTCTCTTATCTTCATCGTTGGCCGTCTCCTCTAGATCCTCGTCGACCAAGTACGATGATGGATGAATGTCGACCTGGAACTCTGACGTTCCCTCTGTTCTGAAGAACATGTTACTGACCAAATGCAGTGGGGTGTCCCTACCATGCGATGACGAAGCGCTGCTGGTAGTAGGCTGGACCGAGACTAGGTTAGCTGAGGCCATGATCGACTCTCGCATTGTGAGGAAGTTGTCAATTTTCTCCTTAAAGTTTCGACCAGCAGCTGTCCTAGGAATATCAGAGCCATCATTCATAAAGACTCTACCCCCAATTAAGGTGCATTTTCCCTGCCGTATATATTCCTGGCAGAGGGCACACTCTGCCATACGATGGCCGTCAGTGCTTCCGCAAAAGAAGCACCTGGGGTTGAACGAGCAGTGGAACTGGCCCTCCTGTGGCTGCCTCGACGACGATGAAGACTCTGCAGTCTGGATATACTTGCGTTTTAGGATAGTTGGTGGCACGGAATTCTGGGGAGGGGGCTCTGGGAAGAGTGCTGAAGAATCTGGCTGTATGAAATTCCGTCTAGAGCCGCTAAGAAGGTACATGGCCTGTTTGTAGACCTCGTTGAAGGGCCAGGGGTCATCAACGTCATGATCTAGGTCCCTAAGCTGCAGGCGAGTGATGAGGCCATTGCGGAATCTCAGGGGGAAGCCCTCGAGGAACTTTTCATTGATGAAGTTGTCAACAAGCTTCTTCTTTTTGTTGATAAGAGCCACGATGCGGCGAAATTCCTGGATGTATTTGCCGAGATCCTCAAGGGTCGACATTGACCTTTGAACCTGATGGTGAAGAAGGGTCTCAAGGTCGGCTTTAGTATACTGCCGGCCTTTAACGTCAGCGCCTGGATAGAAACTGGTTACTTCTTCGGTGAAGGCCTCCCAATCATCGCCCGTGGTGGAATCGAGAGACGACCACAGCTCTGATTCGTTATGATCAGCGTAGCAGATGGCCCATTTAATTTTTGCTTTTTCCGAGGTAACGCCTGTGTCTGTGCAGACCTGATCGACATCTTCGAAATAGGCACAGATGTCTTCTGTTTTTCCGGAAAACTTAGGAGCTTTGTTAGAGCCCCTAAGCGGCATTTCGCGGTGGTTGGTGGCATTAGACATGGTGACCGGTACTGATGATGAGGGTGGAGGCTGGTTCTGAGTTATAGGCAGGTTTCTGAATGGCTGTGACACAGGGACTTGAATGGGCAGCGGAATAATACTCTGGGGGGCAATAAATGATGATGACAGAAAAAGAAGTTGTTCGGCAGCAAGAGTTGAATCTGTAGAGGATGAAGAAGATGATAAATCGGTGAGCAGCGATAAGTTTTGGCGATCTGGCGGTGGTGCGAAGGATTCATCAAGCTCGAAAGCTCTGGGAATATCCACTGAGGAAGGAGATGAAGGTTCTGAAAAGTGGGGGTGATCTGTGGGGAAAAACTCCAGGTCTAGGGAACTGAGCTCTGAAACGTCATGGGGGTTAACCGCAGGTACAAAGAGGTCTGATGATGATATAGAGAGGCAGCAGAAGGGCTCTAAGAGCTCTTCAAGTTCTGTTCGTTGACAAGTGGGCCATAGAGATCTCCTTTCCAGATCTGCAGACCCCTCACGGTGGGCTCCAAAACTTGTGGGACACTACTTCTGGGGAAGAGTGTATGGGGAAAACAGAGGGGGGCTGAAGGAACTAATTCCTAGGTCCATCCCAAGGGGTGCTGAGCAGGGAAAGGGATGTGTGAAAAGTGAAAGAGAATTGGTGGGGGAAAATTCCGTAGGAATAGGTTGTTAATGCTAGAACAGGCCGTGGGCTTGTAGGCGTGGGACTCTGTATGTGATTTTTCCGATTTCGAAGAAACAGGTAGACTCGATGATGACACTGGAGACATGGGGAAAACTCGAAGGGCTCGACGCTAGGGACTCCCAGACTCCTCAATTACTCAGAAAATGACTCTAAAAGGTGGATTTTTTATTCCGACGCTTGGCCAGAATACTTATGGTGTACAGGAAGCAACTACAGGTACAGAAAATTTTTAGAAGGAGCGACAAATGGAAAAAGGGATGACACCTGTCAAACGTACAGTATGTACAACCCTGCATGTGCGAGTAAGTATGGACCGTGCAGACAAACCACATAAGGACAAGAAGGGAAATCGTAGCAGTACCAAAATCGACAAACCGGAATAAATGAACGATGGAAAAACCTCTCTCATGCGTGCAGCTTGGGACCTCGGAGGTGGAGCGGATCATGGAGGAAGCAGTAGTGGTGGCTGTGCAGTGACTACAGTGGCGGCGACACAACAGGTGATGGGCGCTCGGAACCTGTACAGGGTTGGAGTGTGGCGCATTGTGACTGGCTGAACTGGACCAAGGCCTAGACCCTTAGCTCAAGTCTGTATGATCGGCTTCAGAATTTCAGGGAGAAGACAGCGAGGCGATCAGGGAGTCAGTGTGATGTGGAGCAGGTGACGAAATTCCTGTATGGGATTCTTTGAATGCGAGGATGGGCGGGAAGGCACGAGGCAAGACCAGAGAAATGCCGAGCTTGAGCAGGAATGGCTGTGAGTAGAGATGTAGTGCATGGAATGTTACTTGTACACTCAGAGAATTCCTATTCTCTACAGCACCTGGTAGCAAAAGGGTACTCACAAATACCAGGGATGGATTATACAGATACCTTCTCACCGGTAGTGAGGCTGGAAACAATAAGGGCAATAATAGCGTTAGCGGTTTCCCAGGACTGGGAGATCCAACAGATGGACGTAAAGGGGGCTTACCTAAATGGCAAGCTAAAAGAAGAAGTCTATATGAAACAGCCCGAAGGCTTCGAGGATGGTACACAACACGTGTGCTGGCTAATGAAAACATTGTACGGGTTGAAGCAATCCGGGAGAGAGTGGAACATCGAATTAAATAGACAATTAGTGCAAGGCAGGTTCAAACGCATGTGGTCGGACCCCTGTGCATATGTCTGGCGGACAGCAGAGGGAATAGAAATCATCACCGTATGGGTAGATGATCTCCTACTGTTCACATCACAACAGGGGCTTATGACATCACTGAAAGCACAATTACAGTCTATGTTCGAGGTTACCGACCTCAGAGACCCTAAGAAAATAGTAGGTATAGAAATCACACGGGACCAGGCCAAGGGAACTCTGTTCATTGGGCAAACACAGTACATTGATTCTATACTACGGGCACAAGGGCTGGAAAGTGCAAACAGTGTAAAGACACCTGCAGACACGAAGGTTCAGATGTTCCCAGAGCAGGAACAGGAGGAAGCGACTAACCAAAATAAGTATGCTTCCCTGATCAGATCTTTGATGTATGCCGCAGTTGCCACACGGCCTGACATCGCCTATGCCATAAATAGATTGGCCTCATTTACAGCAAACCCAGACTTAAGACACTGGGTAGCGGCCAAAAGAATATTAAGGTACCTACAAGGAACAACAGACTACAGTATAATGTATAGTGCAAAGAAAGGCAGTACTACTACCCAAGTATTTCAAGGGTATGTAGACGCAAGCTTTGCTAATACAGAGAACCGCGTGCCTGTCACGGGCTATGTATTCTTAGCTCAAGGGGGAGCCATTGTTTGGGGCTCGAAGAAACAAACCTTAATTGTGCTGTCAACAACCGAAGTGGAATATGCCGTGCTGGCTAAATGTACTCGAGAGTGTGTATGGCTATGAAAGCTATATGCAGAACTAGGGTACAGACAAATAGAGCCTACTAAGATACTGACAGACAGTGAGGGAGCCCGAGCTCTAGCATACAATCCTCAGTTTCACGCCTGGATGAAACACTTCGACATATCTCATCACTACACGCGTGAGAAGATCGACCAAAAGAAGGTCGAGATTTGTCATTGTCCAGACAGGTACCAAACGGCAGATATATTTACCAAAGTGCTACCTAGGGACAAGCATGAGAGGCATACCCGAGAGATGGGTATGACCCCAGCTTGAGGGGGAGTGTTGGTATCACGAAGTAGATACCAGCATCTCGTACAATGAACTCCAAGGTAGCTGAATATTCCATACTGTAGTAGACTATTCTAGAATAATGTTCTCACACAGTATAAATACCCGAGCCTATAGGGCGAGGGAAGTAATCAATTATCTTATCAATCATTCTCACGATCGAGCCTATACTCTACACTTACCACTTGTGTGATAAGAACTCACACACCAGCACTCATGATTCAAATGCCATAGCACCATGCAGCACTGATATATCAATTTTCGCAGAAACACTAGAAGTATACACCAACAACTCCAACACTTTCAGTCCTGCCCGCAGGAGTCAGTCTGAGTTGCAATAATTATCGTTGACACTCACTCGGCAGAGTCTGAGAGCATGATGATTTGGTTATCTGAAATTGCCCACAGCACGAAGTGGCTAACAACCCAAGGTAGTTCAGTGGTCCCAGCCTGTCCACCTTGTGTTTGACATCCTAATGCTTGCTGGCAATGGTGCGACACAAACCGTACACGATGTATTTCAGTGCCAGAGAACAGACCTGACGTGCGTCTGTAGGAAACTCATCAGCCCAGCGATGATCGCCATTTTAGGAGTCAGCAATGCTCATGAAGATAACAAATGTAGCAGGTATGCAGCAACCTAGCAGATCGTGGCCATGTACCACGAGAAGGAGCTAGGATACCGTCGTGGAACCTCATGGGACCTAGTGAGGCAGGCATCGGCATAGGTTGCATTTGGCCAGTCTGAAAAATGAAAATTGCTAGATGAGTTATGCATGGTCACAATCAGCAGCGGAATCAAAAAAAAAGGAGCCAAGATACGAAAGGTGCTCACCATGATCAGCTGTATCTTCTCTCTCTGTCACCATTGCCATCTCCATCGCACTTGTCCCCTCTACTTCACACCGTTGTGAATGGGCCCACACCATTCGGTCAATCAATGACGCCAGTGATGTGACAGAAAGTGTACATTGTTAACGATATGGTGATATAGAAATGTACACAGGTGTAGAATATTGTCAAGAAACAGCTAATTTCATCCATGTAAAAGGGACATCCGGGATGTGGAGAGCTTCCAGCCATCGTTGACTGAGTTCACTAATCCACGATCTATCATACAAAGCGATTGGTAAACCTTTCACAGCTGGCCTTGTGCTTGTTGGATTTCCGGGCAAACGTATTCTTTGCAGAGGTCATGAACCTTGGGGAGCGAAGATATCCTCGTCAAGCAGTCGCTGGAGGTCAATGAGATCGAGCTCTCACTCGACGGAACGATGCCATGGGAGGTTCTTGACGTGCAAGACAATCTCCACGTCGTTCTCGACACCACTTTCCTCAGAGCTCATACCATGCTCGCCAAGGCGGGCAAGAAGGTCCTTTAACCATTTCCATGTGTCGACATCGTCTTCATTTTCTTCCATCTTCAATTTGACCAAGTATTCAACAACTGCCAACTGCCGGTAATACTTCTGCTCAAGTCATGTCAGCTTCCAATACATTGATGCCGACAAAAGGATGTACATTACGATGATGCGTCATCTGACGATTTGCCTTTAACAAGGCATTCCGTTCAGCTACCAGCCGAGTCTCTGTCTCTGCCGGCATTTCCAGAATACCTTTCACTGTTAATTTTGGCTGTGCTTTCCTCCACATGGTTCTGAGTCGCTTGTAATGATCGACTATGAGGGTCCTGAGATAGGCGTCTGACCAGCAAACTGGCCAGTTCTCATTGTTGCATTCTGCTTGTAGGGCTTGAAGAAGGTTATCAATGACAGCAATATTCCAGACCGATGATGGACCATGCATTAGATCGAAGATGGGCGAGTCAACATCGGGACCTGGGCCATCTTCATATTCATATGCATGTACATCTGAAGGATCAGCAGAATTGTAGGCAATGAATTCAGTATCATGTGCGAAGCCAAATTTCTCTTTGAACAGCTTGCGCACTTTGTTCTTTTGAGGAATGTTAGTGGAGTTAGTTCGAGTTCGAATAGAGGGTGTCTCCTTACTAAACAAAAATCACGCTGCCAACTTGGCTCAAGATCTCTCTGTGTCCGGACTTCGTTATCTTCTGCTCACCTCCTTCGTGGGGTATGCTTCAGATTTGGTAATGCTTGACTGTTTCCAAAAACATTCTTAAGCGCAGCTTCCACACCCTTGGTGCCAGCATCCACCATTGCCGATACTTGACTTGGGGGCACTTGATCATTGTCATGGGACGGAGGCACTGGAGTCTCCCATTCAGCAGTCGACATGCATGGGATGTCAGGCTCATTTTCCTGATCGAATATAGCTTTCAGACGGTCATGGTGACATGACTAAACTCACCTCTACCTGCACACCAACAAGGTGTGCCCTACATGAAAACCCGCAGCTTTTTTTCAACCGTTTGATGGCATTGAGGTTTGGTGTGACAGTTGAATGATTTGGAGCTACTTTGGACTGCCTTTGGGATGATGTTGCAGGCTGCCCATCAACATCGGGATTTGAACGCAGTGGAGACACTATGCGTGTAGGGCTTCTGATAGTCGCCTATAAAATGTGAGCCATGTTGGAGATTGTAAATCTCCCCTGTAATGCTTGACTTAGGTGCGAGTTAAGGTTGCTTACATAAGCGCTTAGAGCGCACTTAGTAGTATGATTTTCATACTGTTCCCTCAGTAGTTGAGTCACTACTGAGGGTAAGCACATACTTCATTCATATTAGACTACTTACTGATACCTTGTAGCTGCCTACAGGTACATCAATATATATAGTAGTTGAGTCACTACTGAGGCTGCCTACAGCCCTTTTCTACAGGTTATGAGCCCCGCCTAGCGCGGAAAATTTTATTGTAGGCAACTCGCGGTCGACTCGAACAAAAAGCTACTCAAGCTTGCCACAAAAATCTCGACTACACTCGAAAGTAATAGGAAAATATTCTATGGAACCTGAGCTTGCAGAAGATGGCTGCAACTGGCACACCTATGGCAGTTGGGTGCTGAAGGCTATCTCTGAAGAAGGCTTGATGGGACACCTAGATGGGTCTGAAACACGACCAACAACTCTGAAGTTACTACAGGAATATGGTGCCGGCCAGACACCACGAACCAACGAGGAGCGAGATGTCGTCACGGCCTGGAAAACCGCTGACGATGCGTGGCATCAACGGGCTGCAATGGCCCACCAATATATCATCTTCGGTTTACCCGACTCGATCCTAATGCTCTGTATGCATTTGGACACCCCGCTCGAAACGTTCACCTTCCTTGAAAAGCGCTTCGGTCAGATTCCAAGACCCGACAGCTGGCTAGCAGCAGAGGAAGGCGCACGGCAGAGCGACTCACAGCCTGAGCAGGGTGTGACTAGTGAAACCGCTCAGAGCGCCAACAGCCACCACAATGAGCCAGAAATCCCACCTAGCGAAGAAGAGGGCTCACTGGACAGCCCAGACGACTGTGCCGAGACCGAATCTGGGTACATAACACCCGAGACTGAGGTCTTAGACGTGCAGGGGGTGGAAGTCAACCTACCAGAGGTTGAGGTAGAGATTGCAGATGCGGAACGGCTGGATGAATGTGTGCACACACTTGAAGCATCTGACAAGAGTCAGCATGCAGACGACGAGGTTGCGGAGCGCCGAAACTCACCTGAGTGGAGCTCTGAGGCTCCAGAGCCTGCGGACGACTCTACCAGCCAGACCTCTGCACGCTCTATTGAATTCGCGCCGAAAGCGTGTCTCGGACAGGACCAGAGTCTCCCGACGAGCAGCGAGACGATCCTCGACATACCTGATCCACCCAACACACGAAGTGGACACCCCATTTTAGGGAGTCACGCGCTGACACGAACCCATGGTGCTACGCACACCAGTTTCTTCTTACCAGCATTGGAAACAGCTCCAGCAGAGCCGGATAAGGGGGAGAGAGGTAATGGGTACAACCATGAAATTAGCAGGAACTCCGCGAACCTGCATAGCGTCGAGAAAGCGCTGCTAACTGACAGAGAGTGTCAGCACAGCGAGCACGAGACGACGTGGCCAGATGACTTACCTGGGCCACACGGACTACCTCCAAACGGTCTCATGCACACTCCTAAAACATCAAGGGTACCCCAGCGACACAGCAGAGTCAGTACAAACCCTGTAAACGTCAGTGGACTGCAAACGAGAGGCTACAGATGCCTCGTCCTCGACATTCCCATTTCACTATCTCACAAGGCCTCGCGACAACTCTGGAATATCGCGGATACATTCTGGAGACAGGACATGCCTCCTAGACGGACTCGGAACCACGATAGACCTTCCGACAGTCAGATGGCAGTCTCGCGGCATCGGCACGAGACTACGAGGCAAGACGGTGAACACGCTCGGCTCGAGCAACATGGCACAGTAGTGCTACTATGGGATTTACCAAGGGAAGATGCTGGATCAGACAGCAGGGTGAACAGTGATGCAACAAACAG
This sequence comes from Pisolithus marmoratus, assembly GCA_024613145.1. Classification (NCBI taxonomy): domain Eukaryota; kingdom Fungi; phylum Basidiomycota; class Agaricomycetes; order Boletales; family Pisolithaceae; genus Pisolithus; species Pisolithus marmoratus. Next base: position 224,526 of record JANFAE010000137.1, read on the forward strand.
CAGCGCCGTCTGCTCACATGGAGCAGAGAAGAAGCTGTTAGCTAACAATAGAGGTTGGCACATCAAACGAAAGGTACCACGGCCGAACGACATACCTGCATCACTCGAACCGCCTCCGACAGGCATCCCGAACCTTCCTCGGCTTTACACAGTCACCTATCGACGTGGAAGAATCAAAACGAGAGCTGGAAGTGTCAGCAATGCGCATACGAGGCGAGATGCCTACTTTACACAAGCGGCCCCCACGCGGTCCCCTCTATCTCTCTTCAGGCCCATGAAACGGCTTAGGCACCCTACAGGAGGGTACCAGATGACGAAGAAAGGCTATAACAACGTCAGGCGTGCGAGACGACTTGAAACGAGAGGGCACACCTACTGGATAGCTGGCATTCCTATGCGGCTACTTCAAAGGCTCTCAAACGTCTCGAAGCGACTCCGGACTGTCGCCAACACCTACTTGCAGTTGGGGGAGCCTCCCGGATCAATGCGGAACGACGCGAAACGGCCGAGAAATCTTCGTACGGCAAAACGGCTGCCTCGCAGCAGCGGTAAGAGGCGAGATGACGTGCATACCAGCATATACTCACCTGCGCCATTTAAACGGCCTCCCAACGGCCTCATGCATGCTCCATTGACCTTCATGGACCTGTGCCGACACGGCAGGATCAAGATGGAAGCTGAAAATGTCAGCACTACTCGTACGAGGCCCAACGCCTACCGTACACCCATGGTCGCCATGCGGCCCCTTCGGCTCATCTCGATGCCAACCGATCCATCCGAAATCACTTCAGGGAGGTCCCCGACACTAGGCATTCGCTACAACGAGGTCAGCTTCGCCAAAAACGTCGAAACGAGAGGGATTATGCACCCTGGTGACCATACAAATGGCATCCCTGCCATTTCGCCATCTCGCGGACCCACGAAACGCTGGAAACCTTCATGGTACATCTACGGCACTTATTGGATGCAGGGGGTGTCCAACCGAATCAAAACGAGCACTGAAAACATCAGTGACGCTCGCACAAGGCGATACACCAAGTCCTGGATGAAACAGCCTAACGGCTTACCTGCATCGCCCATTCAGCCTCCAAACGGCCTCGTGCATACTCCTGGGACCCTCGGGGACTCACGCCGACGTGGAAGGATCAAAACGAAACCTGAAAAAGTCAGTAAATCCGGGCAGAGAGGCTGCAAGCGCCTCATACTACTCAGCATGCCCATTTCGCCCCCTCGCCACCTTTCGAAATACCTCTGGAATGTCGCTAACACATACTGGCGGCAGGGGGTGCCTCCCGGACGGATGCGGAATGACGACAAACTCGTTATATTCAAAACGGCGCCCTCGCGATCACGGTACAAGGGCAAGGAGCGCGTGCACTACAGCCATCTCCGAAACGGGAAGTTGCCACAACGCGGCGTGGCAAACACGACCACACAACACTCGCACACAATGGACTCGAGGCTGCTATTGCAGCAATTATACTCGCTTTATTCCAATATTCGGTATACATTTTTTCTTTCGAGTTCTATATCCTTCACCCCTACCTAATCATACAGTGGAGTTTAAGGGGGTGTGTTGGAGATTGTAAATCTCCCCTGTAATGCTTGACTTAGGTGCGAGTTAAGGTTGCTTACATAAGCGCTTAGAGCGCACTTAGTAGTATGATTTTCATACTGTTCCCTCAGTAGTTGAGTCACTACTGAGGGTAAGCACATACTTCATTCATATTAGACTACTTACTGATACCTTGTAGCTGCCTACAGGTACATCAATATATATAGTAGTTGAGTCACTACTGAGGCTGCCTACAGCCCTTTTCTACAAGCCACTGCAATGGAGATGTAGCAAAAGTGATACCTGATGCTCACGGTGCGCATATCTTTGATCCAGGTTTGCTAACTCACACTCCTTTGCAGCCTACCCATTTTATGAGAAAAGTGCACATGACGTGCAGGCACAGATCCACATACTTGCATACTCTCTTTTATATTGTGCACCTTCTCATCCAGCTCCCGATCACGTTGTTCCATTGCATTGGTAAGGTTGAGGTGAGAGGAAGTGGTCAGCTTCTCCACCCAATTATTCATCTCTACCTGATCAGTAATGCATCAGAGTTCATGAGAACCATATGGAGGAAATGCATACCTCGAATTGATTACAAAGGTTCTCCATGTCATTCTTGTGCTGTGATGTTGCAGTTTCATGGTTAACACGGATTTGCTGGTGAAGTTTTGCACATTCCTGTTGGTACAGCTTCGGGGTAGGGCAGTTAGTATCAATGACGCTGAACCCTTGCAGCCCTGTGACTTACTGTCTCACATTCATTCATCATCCTCTCCAACGAAGCTGCTGCTTCACGGTTGACACGGATCTGTTCATGAAGTTTTTTGCATTCCTGTTGATATATCTTGGAGTAGGGTAGTAGGGTAGTCAGAGGTAGATCTTATAGCCTAGTGACTTACAGTCTCGCGCTCGTTCATTATCTTCTCCAGTGCAGCAACCCTTGCTTTGTGTTCCTCTAATTCTGCTTGAGCAGATTATTGGATTGCCCAGAGTCGCCTTTGAAGTTTATCTTTCTCCTGCAGATGAGTCTAACAAGTGCAGTCAGCTGAAGTCTGAAGGTCACGAGACGTGTCGCTCACTGCCTTGAGCAGACGAATCCGGGATCTGAGGTGCTTGACTATTCCATCCTTCTCATAGAGGGATCGTCGCAAAGTAACTGAGTAATCTGCTTCTTTCTGGATGCATTTCTCTGCAGATGATTGTTGCTAGATGTAGAGTGAGCAGTGTCAGCAATGGAATGTCAGGAACAGTCAGATATGTACAGCATTGGGTTGCAGGAGAGATAGTTGCAAGGCAGAGCTGCATGCCTTATCCAAAGCTCCATCGTTTTCAGGGGTCCAGAATTCACTCTCTGAGATTGCTGACATTGATCGAGATGGCAGGACAATAAGTGCATGACCCGATACATCTTCACATTGTTGTTTAGGCATGCTCGTCGAACATCCTGTATCCATTGGGAGGGGGGAGTTGCTGTCATCGTTGTCCCCAAAAAGACATAGGTCTCCAGCGACACTCTGCACATGTTTAGGCATGCTTGTCGAATATTCCATGTCCATTGGGAGGGGGGAGCTGCAATCGTTGTCCGCAAAAAGACCTAGGTCTCCAGGGATAGTCTGTATATTTTCATGCTGTCATTTAGGCGTGCTCATTGAGTATTCTATGTCCATTTGGAGATGGGAGGTGGTAGGAGTAGGACAACTTACATTTATATCGTATTTCATTCATATCTTTGACGATGGGCAGAGGAGTGGCGAAACAATCACTCTCCCAAGTTAGGTTAGATTCCCCACATGAATTGGGCGAGTGATATAAAAGCCACTGAAGGAGGGCGATGGTCAACTCGGCACTAGAGTCATGAAATAATTGAATAATTGTTTGAAAAATTCACCTTTATTGTCTTCATTATCTTCACAAATGCAGTTAGCCTCGGGCACCTTGAATCTGCTGTAATGTGTAAGTCTCCATTTAATGGTGAAGAGGACAGCATCGCCCGATAATGTCGCCCACTTCAATTACCACTGTCGTTCACTCCTGGTGCTGGACACCTGATTCTCTGTCGCTCGCCGGATACCTCATTTTCCTATCTGTCGCTCGTTGGATACCTCATTTGCCTATCTGTCGCTCGCTGGATACCTCGTTGCCTATCTGCTTCATGATGGTGAACACTCACAATTACATCCTTCCATCTTCATCAGTAAGTAAGCAGATTATATTGAACAGTGTACTAATGCAATTGCAGAGCCCTGAGCTTCGGCTGCGCTGCAGGCTATACTCAGCATCCTGCTGCAGACCCCAACAAGTAACGATGCTTACCTGCTGTGCCAGCCTCTCTCGGAACACAACCCGCTACCCGGTTGCAGAGAGTGTGCTGCAAGATGCTGTGCTCCAGCCATATGTTCATAACTGCCAGATAACTGTGCATGAAGGAAGGCATACCTATCACTACTGCATTTTTTTCAAATGGCACTGCAGGCTCAGAGCCAATGCGATGCTGGACAAGTTCCAGGGTGATGTTGTGGTCATGAAGATTGGGACTTGGGTATCATCTGTAGTGAATATGCGTGCATGTGACATCGCCATTGCTGACTATATTGTTTCATGGTGAGTTGATTCTCTGATAGTGACGGCAGTATTGCAGCTAACGACTTACTCCTAGCTTCACTCAACGTATCAGCCGCCTTGCCAGGAAAGGCAGATTACCGCACTCAGTCACGTTTGTAAAGCCAGCACATACCTGTGTACACTACAACTTGCGATCTCTTGGTAGATACGTGTGAATGTCCAGTGTCCAGTGTTGAGTCGGGCAATAAATCTATGGCGTATGCAAGTAAAGGAGCTTACCACCGTTCTGAAGCGATGTTGTCGTTGTGAGCATACCTGCGAGCTTCTGGATTGAGAGCCAGAACTCGCCTGATGGGTCACCAATACATTTTCTCATAAGCACCATAAACCTCCATAGTTACATGTATTGCACCATGGTATGATTACTGGCAATCACACACAATCACACACATCAATTGTATCATGAGACCAATGAAGGACTAATGTCTTCCTAAAGACCGCATTTTCTTGCCTTTCCCCGTGCCTGCAGCCATCTCAATCTCCTGTCATCTGGCATGGCTGGAAGTATACTTCAGGCACATCATGATCATGTCCATCGCTGGCCAACAGTTACTGTAGTTTCAAGATCAGGGAAAGCATCAGTAGCCTGAAGGATTAAACTTTTCAATGACGCTGTGACGACAACGTGTATCCATTATAGATATATACCTTCTCGCATACGACCTTCAGAAGGGCGGGGTTTTGAGCAGAGGCACATTTCATCGTATCGAGATGATCATCAATCAGCCAGTGCATGCATTTCTACATGTGTTGAGTGGACCCATATTCAGCGTGATGATGACAATCTCACCTTGAATTTGGCATATGTCTTGCCATTCCAATCTAGTGCCGTCTCAAGTGTGTAACCACCGCGCCCAGGACGTCCAGGTTCTCCCAGGGGTTTCAGAATCTTATCCTCTGAGGCAATGCTCTCAGTCGAACAGTCCTCAGAACTGTCTTCTGAGGACTCTGGAGACGTTGTCACCTCGCACTCAGGGGTAGACAATGTATGTTGGAAGCCAACTTTCCTTTGATACGGGGAGGGGCTCTTCTGACGTGCCGACTTGGGTGCTGACTTAGATGCTGGTTTAGGTTGCAAGGCGAAATTCTGGAGCGGGAGTGGAACGATGAGAGTGAGGCTTGGCTAACGGGCCAACATCTAGGCTGGCTGCAGGGGTAAGCACTTCGTCAGCAAGTAGAGTGCCGAGATGGTGTCCTCTACTGAACAGTTCCAGCTGGTCGGTTATCAAGGGAGAGAAAGAAGAAGGCGGGGCAGTAGTGACGCTGTCACTGTCACTGTCATAGAAGGGTTGGATGGCCTTCACGGTGGTCTTCATGGTAGGAGGCATGTTGATACTCGGACCTGCAGCAGTGGTTAATAAATCATGAAGGTTACGTCAGGTCAGCGCATCACTCTGTCTATTGTCTCACGGTGTCTCACTCTTATGCTTAACAACAATAATCAAACAAAGGCAATGAAGACAACTGCAGTGGTACATATATGGCCATGTGCATTGTCATCCCCCCATCTATTGTCTCACGCTTAACAACAGGCTAACGAGTAGGCTAACGAGAGTAAGAACGAGACAATAATCACAAAGGTAACAAGTTATTTGGGGTAAAATGTTCAGTTACTTGTCATTGGGGTACTTATAGGTGACATGAGTGGGCACGGTCATCACCAACTAACCAACTTAAACTGATGCTTTCCACTCTCTTGTCTTTACTTTCACCTACACAGCACTACAAGAAGCTACTGTCGTTCAGCATTGTGACAGGTTCGGTACATGCGCTTGCCATCTCCATTGATGGTGTCATCCTCGCTGCTGGCAGTAAGTACGTGCAGTATGTGCACTTCGTTCCTCACTGACCTTACTAAGGCACTCATGGGATCCAACTCTGGAACATTCAAACTCGCAAGGAGACAAGCATCACGGCCCATCTCGAGTCTTGTGGAATCGTCAGCAGTGCAATCTGGATCAAGACAAAATATGCCCTTGGAGAAACCCTGTGTTATGGGACCACTCTAGGATATGTCGTGTTTGTCCCGGTCAAGTCCTGTCGAAGTAAGCTTTTTCGAATTACTAGTATATGACTCCAATGACTCCAACAGCCACAGAAAACAGAAATATTATCAGGAGATAGTGCATGAAGACTAGCGCAGGGATTGAAGTTACTGTTTTGCATGGGATCTACATCCCCGGAATCATCG